>CABHPH010131692.1:13676-41033 GCA_902168325.1 Peromyscus nudipes | reverse complement strand
AAAATGTTAATTGTATGTTAATAAATAAAGTTGCCTGGGGGTCAGAGCTATTAGAAAGCCATAGGAAAGCAGGGCAGTGGTGGTGTACGCTTGTGATCACAGCACTTGGTAGACAAAGCTAGGTAAGTCTCTGTATGTTCAGGAATACAGCCAGCATTGGATACACATGCCTTTAATCTCAATACTAACCACAGAACACCTGGAGGTCTATACAGACAGACCGTGATGAGGCAGTCCTGTGGTTGGGTTTACAACCAATGAGAAGGCAGAACAGAGACTATATAAAGACTTTAAACAGGAAGTAGCGTTTCCCTTCGGAGAGGTAGGACCACTGCAGGAGGAAGGGTAAGGTTTTAGCTCTTAGCTCTGACCTCTTGGCTTTCTTCTTTGCATTGGTTCTGTGTTTCTTATTTATAAGACGGTTGGTTACATCTACACTTATGTATACAGAACCAAGTAAGTAGCAGTCGTTGACCTCCATTCTGCCTAGGAGGGAATGGATCCAGCCATCCAGTCTCTGATCACCCCAAGAGAGAGTGACCACAGGCACCTCCTCAGATTTTAAGCAGGCCATGCCCTAAGGTTGATACTCCAAAGCTATTGGTGGAATTAATACCCATAAAACTGCTATAGCTCACTTCTCTTTGAAAATGAAATGGCTCTTTATCACTTAGTTTTGGTATTTATAACTACTGGTACCCATTCTGTACTGTAAATTGAATCATCATTCTGAAAGCATCTACCTTATCAATTTTAAATGTTAGTAACATTTTGACTCATGAAATTTTGGGGTATCATTTATAGGTTTATTACACATATATGATTATATAATGTATAAACTTATTTATTTTGTCTTTTGTTTTTTATTAAAAGGATATAACTTCCCAGGACTAAGTTGTGAAAGAAAACGATTCCCAAGCCTATTTGCGAATTGTGAGATCCAGGAGCCCCTACCCTGAGCCCATTTCTATCTCACGGAAGCCAGACACCCTCCACATCCCTGGGGTCACTACAGTTTTGTTCCTCAAATGCTTGTGGTTTTCCCTCACTACAGAGCTTTCTCAAGATTTGGCAGGAAGAGAAAAGTTACAAACTTAAATGATCAGCTTTAGATCATTTAAATAGTTTAATATTTCTAGGCTAGTCATGGTCTAAGCACAGAAATCCTGTGAATGTCTTTCCTCAGTTCATAATGCACTGTGATTGGATCATTGCAGCCGATGCCAGTACCACTGTCACAGCACCCATCGCGCCCAAGCAAGGGCAACTACAATGTCTCTGACTTCACCATCTGAGTTACCCTGCTGTAAACACACACTCTTCTAATATCTGTCCCTCTCGAATAGAGTGTAGTTCTCAATCCAGATTCAGATCACCTATTAATCAGAACAGCCCAAAGAGGAAGTTACATCATTACCAAAGAATATTGATGTCTCCAGGCTAGTTAGTACATAAGGGAAGAAAAAAAAAAGGTTTATTTTATATTTAATATATATATATATAATAGCAGCAATAATTGGTATGTTGCTTATACATTTTCCTAGCTACTGTCATAATGTCAAAGTGTCCTAATGTAATATTTTGAAACTTAAATATAATGTATATTTGTAATTAATATGATTTAAATTACCATTTGGATGAATTATATTCTCTTAAATTGGATCTGCACTGATGAGCAGCAACTATTCTACTACATTAGTTTCTAATGAGCTCACTTCCTAGATGGAATGAAACTGTTTCTTATTTGCTATAGTTTATCAGAAAAGGCCCAAAGAATATTAACATAACATTTAAAGCATCTATACTCATATTTCTCTCCAACTTCTTTGGGACAGGATCCTTCCTATGTAGCAAGGCTGGCCTGGAACTAGAAATTCTCCTGGGCAGCCTCCTCAGCACTGGGATTGTACCACTCCTGGCTCTCCAATATTATTAGAAATAATTTCATTTAGGGAGCTGGAGAGATGGCTCAGCTAATAAAGCTCTTGCTACACAAGCATAAAGACTTGATTTTGGAACCCTAACAGTACTATAAAGAGCCAGATACAGAATTGTGTCTGAAACCCCAGCACTAGGATAGTGGAGAAAGTCTAGCCAGCTGGTGAGTTTTAGGTTCAGTGCTTAGAATAATAAAATAGAGTGACTGAGGATAATTTGCAATGTTTACCTCTGGTCTCAACATGCATGCGCACACATGTGGATACACACACAAATACAGACACACACACAACTCCAATTTTATACAGTGTCATAAATTCAATCTCAGTAATCTGTTACAGTTACCTTGAAATATGTGAAAGTTAAGTTCTAAGGAAATTTGCAAAGCATTTGTAAGATAAAAGCTGAACAATATCTTATTGTTATTATTGTTTGTAGTCCTGGGGATTGAACTCAGGACCTTGTGCATGCTAGCTACAGCCCAGCCCTGTGCAATGTCTTAAAAATATATGCTGAAATTGCTGTATCTGTTTTTCTTTTTCACTATTGTGGCCTTTTGCTGATTGTCTATGTACTCTGAATGAGAGAAAATTTAATATTCAGTCAGTCATCCCTGTACTCAGGAGACATCTGAATTCCAATTTTGTTTGAGGCCTTATGCTAACCACAGGAAATACCAAGACATTTGGGAAGGTGCAAATATGTTTGAAATCTACAAAGTACCATGAAAGAACTATAAAATGTTTCAAGTGAACAAGATAATGTGAATAATAATCTAGTAAGTATATGTGTACACATCATTCAGCTTTAATATAACAACTTCTTTATATGTGTACTTCACATTATTTTTAAAATAAGGTATTGCTAATGGGTATGGAAATGAATGAATGTAATACCATTTAGGAGGTAAAGGCAGGAGGATCAGGAGTTCAAGGCTCAGCCAACCTAGGCTACATAGTGAGTTTGAGTCTAGCTTGAACTACATAAGATCTTGTCCCCCAAATAATAACAAAGGGGACTTAGAAGATAATTTAGTTAGTAAAAGTAATTGCTAAAACATGAGGATCTGAGTTTAAATTTCCTGAACCTACATAGGAAAAAACAAGAGCTGGACATGGTCACACACATCTGTGACCCTGGTGCTGGGGGTTGGGGGCATGGAGAGGAGGAAGGGGAGTCACAGGATCCTGTAGACCAGTCTAAACTCAGGTCCATGGAGACACCTTATCTTAAGGAGCATGACAGAGGAGGATACCTGATACCCTCCTCTGGCCTCTGGAAATATATACTGACATCTGCACACACACACCATACACACATTTACATATACACTTACATAAATACTAAGAGTAATTAATAACAACAAATAAAGGATTACCACTGCAGTTGAAGCTTTCTGTACAACCCTCTTGGGTTCTCCTACTCTACATTCCCCAGAAGTAACCAACCCCTAAATTTCTGCTCCATTACTTCCATTTATTTGTACTTTCAAGATATATGGCTCCCAGAAAAAAATATAATACTAATTTGCATGCTTCTGTAAACAGTCCTGCTTTACACACCTCTAAAGTTTTTGTCCATATTGGCATCATACATGTAGGACTTGTTCTCATGAGAGCAATTCCAATAATTTCATAATAAAACATTAATTTTGTGAGTAATTGTTTACGTATCTCCTTGTTGTCATGTGCAAGCCTCTCCAGGATGTCTTCCTAGAAGTGAAATTGCTTCATACTATATAATATAAATTTACTGTGCTCTCCACAGTGCCAATGCACTCGTCTATGAAAGTGCATAAAATTTTATGATTTTTTTTGCATCTTTGCCAGCTATCTTCTTTTTGTACTTTATACTTTTTCCAAGCTGATGAGAGTGAAGTGCTAACTTTTTATTTTGACTAAGAGAGAAATGAGTTCCTTTTCCTGGGTTTATCAACTCCTCAAATTACTTCTTGTGTAGATTTCCTGATTGTGTTCACAGACTGCTTTCTATGAAGCTGTCAGTTTGATTTTTAACAGACTCTTTGTATTTTAAAACGGAAAGTCTAAAACCATGGCTGTATATTCATATCAAGTGGAACACCACAGGGATTTATATCATAGCTTTCAAAGTCCTTATGGTTGTCTTTACAATTAAATCATCTAAACTCTCTAAAGCATTTATGGATGCTGGCCTATGACATGTTCACAATAACACTAGCTACTATCATCATAGGTCATTGTCTTTATTATTAAAATTACATATCATACTGTCATATTTGTGCACATTGCATCCAAACTATGTATTTAACCAGCACACATTTATTTTGTTTACTAAATGATTTGAATATTTTCTATTCCCTTCCCCCTACAACTTTATGTGATCTTATTTTTCATGTGTTCTGTATATGTAGCACACAATGATTTTTTTAATGTACTTATTTCTTAGTAGGCAAGTAAAATACATTTACACTCATGTGATTACTAAAATAGGTGACTCTTACTTTTCTTCATACTCCTTTGTGACACTTTTTGATTTTTTCTGTTCCTGTTGTCTACACTTGAACTCATAGTTTTCTATGTACCTCTGTGTAGCAGGAATCTTAAAAGTTCTTATTAATAAAATGAACCTGGGGCCAGTTATTGGGGTAAACTGGAAGATCAGAGAACCAGAACAAGCCACAGCTACCTCACCTCGCCAGATCCTCAGCTGGTCTTGTTTCCTCAGACTGGAGGCTTTTGAGTCCTCATCCAGAATGGGTCTCAGCTGAACTGCTGCTTAGAAGCCTGAAAGCTTAACCAGCCACCAAATGCTTCTAGTTTCTGGTCCTCTTGCCTTATATATCTTTCTGCTTTCTGCCTCACTCCCTGGGATTAAAGGCTCGCTTTCTGGGATTAAAGGCGTGAGTCACCATGCTTGGCTGTATCCTTGAATGCATGGATTTCTGCCTCTGGAATGCTAGGATTAAAGGCATGTGCTACCACTGCCTATCCTCTATGTTTAATATTGTGGCTGTTCTGTCTCTGACCCCAGATAAGTTTATCAGCATGCACAATATTTCGGGGAACACAATACCACACTTCTGTTTCCTCTGTGATGTCTAGAAGACAATTTTTGTGGTTGCTTTTAAAATTTTATTTTCCTTCTCTCTCTCTCTCTCTCTCTCTCTCTCTCTCTCTCTCTCTCTCTCTCTCTCTCTCTCTCTGTAAATGGTAGTGGTCCAATTTTCTTTATTTCTGAGAGTTTCAGTTCACAACTATTCCTGAACATTATGTTGTGAGGCTTTTGGCCCCAATGATGATGTTGACAATATTGCTTATTTAGTGTGTTAGTGGTCATTGCATGATTTATGGAATAAAAGTTAAAGATTCCCTTTTACTCTCCAACCCAAACCTATATCTCCAGGTGAAGCTCTCCAGGCAGAAATGACTAGCATGTTGTTTGCAAGCTGCCCATACCTAAGCTGTAAACAATAAGTTAGTGCTGATCACCACAATCCTCATGCCTTGATAGACTTTTAAAATTCAATCTCTCCAAGGGACCAAAGTCATAGATGCTTCTACTGGCTTTTAAATCCAGAACCTTCAGTTCTATGGCTTCAGTCTTACTGATCTTTTGCATTTCTTACTTTATTACTCATTCACAAGTACCTTGGGTTTGGTATATATTTTTGTTGTGCTTATATCTTATGTATTTGCATCAGAGAATAACCATCAAACCAAGAATATCCTGGTCACTGTTTGTAGATGAATTTTTAAATGGTCTTATTAAATAAAAAACACGGAGCCAGAAATTTGGGTTAAAGCCTTAGAGAGATCAGAGAAATAGGGAAAGCCACCAGCCAATCTTACCTCACCAACTCTGCAGCTTCCAAATGTGAGTTACTTCCTGTCTACCCATGCCTTTATTGCCTTGCTGTTCTGCCCTCTCATTGGCTATCTTAGCCCAGCTACCTCATTCCTCTTCCTACACAGCTCTGTCCCTTTCTGTCTATCTGTACAGACCACCAGGTCTCTATCATTGGTACTGGGATTAAAGGCGTGTGTCACTACGCTTGGCTCTGTTCCCTAGTGTGGCCTTGAACACACAGAGATCCTGCCTGCTAAGTGATAGGATTAAGGGTGTGTGCTACCACTGCCTGACTTCTTTGTTGACTATAGTGGCTTGCTATTTCCTCTGATCTCCAGACAAACTTTATTAAGTCACAAATAAAATATCACCACATTTGTAGTCAGAAGATTTCCTGTGTCCTGGCCTGCCAGTGGTCAGGACAAATCTCTTCCACTTGCATCCCCCAAGCAAACACACAGAGCCTTATATTAATTATAACTGCATGGCTATGGCTCAAGCCTTTTGCTAGCTAGCTCTTATATCTTAAATTAGCCCATAACCATTAATCTATGTATATAGCCACATGTGTTGCTCCTTATGCGTCTTGCTGTCATCCTCCCACCCCCATCTTCCTGTCTCTCTTTTTGAAGCTACACAAATGATTTAAATGTCTTTGGTACACTTAAATAATTTATCATATTTTTATAACTCCTATTTCCTATTTTCTGTACTTATATCTAATCTTTTAAGTCATATGTTGGTTTTCCTGTCATCATTTTTTTCCATTTTCATTATTGTATGAATTATTATGAAAAAAATTTCAGGTAATAAGATATATTGTGTATAATAAGCCTAAAGACATAATATTGAACAGTCTCTGCTGTTACTATCTTTAGAATAACAATACTACTTTGATAGATAGATGGAAAAATTACTAATGGGCTTACCAGAAAATGGTAGATAATTATGTTGATCCCATAAGCTTTCTATAGAAGATAGCTATTAATGATCTCTTGGACTCTATTCAAATTTAGATTACAGTTTTCAAGACTATCTTACAATCAGGAATATTATTGAGAACTATCAAAAATGAATCTCATTTTTTTAACAAACTTAAATCTAATAGTAAAGAAAACACATAGCACAACTATTTATCATTTGCTTTTCAAGTAATAGCCATGCTTATTTTATTTATTTATTTATTTATTTGTTTGTTTGTTTATTGTTTTTTTGAGGCAGGGTTTCTCTGTGTAGCTTTGCATCTTTCCTGGAACTCACCCTGTAGCTCAGGCTGGCCTCAAACTCACAGAGATCCACCTGCCTCTGCCTCCCAAGTGCTGGGATTAAGGGTGTGCGCCACCACTGCCCGGTTCTTATTTTATAATAAATGTTCAGGACGTATTTCTAAGATGCTTGGCATAAATAGACTTTATATCTGTCTCAATAAATAAAAATCTCATCTTCACAGTTGATAAAAATTAAAAATAATCATTAAAAGATGCCACAAAGTTTTATGGCTAAAGAGGTATTATCAACCTTGAAGACATCATTAATGTGTCACATTCCAATCTGAAAAGCCTTATCACTATCCTTTCCTGTTCAGTAAACTGTAGGATTAAGTAATAAAGATTGTTAGTCAAATGGATGTCATGAATACATATCTCTAGATAACATGGTGAATGCCAGAGCATTCTGAAGAGACAGGAAAGTGGGGTTTGGATAATAAATATGGATGAAGCCTTAAAGCAAAACTGAAAGTTTTAGACCATTAAAAATTCAAAAGGCAAACTTTAAAAGGAAACTACTTATATATATTTTAGAAGACACAAAAGTCAAATAATTTAGTCATGTTAATACTTCTGAAAGAAAAATAAACATGTAAAATGTATTTAATATGAATGTCTCAGTTGAAGACGTGGGTAGAAAACACATGTGCTCTTTATCTATGGAAACATATTAATTTGCACTTTTGGCATTTTCATTTTTTTCAAAATGTTTATTCAGACAATAATGATTCTGAAATTAAAAAAGTTTGTTTCTAATTTGAAGAATCTAGAAATCATGAAAGCAACTCAGTTTTCCACCTCTTACAGCCAGAGACAAGTAAAGTTTTCCATGTCAGCCACACTTACGGAGGGATGTAGCTCTAATAGAAGCTGCTGTTCATTATTCAGTTCTAGAATTTTCTCTCTTGCTTTCTGATTGGGTGGTTGATTGACTAGCTGTGAGACCATCCTAGTATGTAATTCTGGTCAGCTTTAAATTCATGATTCTCCTATTTCTGCCTCCAAATGTCTGGAGTTACAGACCTTTGTCCTGATGTCCAGCTTCCAGGCTGCTTTCTTAATGAAACCTACCACCTGTGAAAACCTGTTTGATTTTGTTTCTCTAATTGCCCACTTACATGTAATTTTGGACTAGGCAATATAGTTTTGGGGAAACCTAAATTAACACCATGACTTATGTGGCAACCACAATCCAATATATTTTACCAACTTTTACCAATACCATTCTCCATATTATTTACAAAATGGATTCTCTTTACTACAAACTATCTCCAAATAGAAGATTCTACATGTTTTGTCAAAACAGTAGCTATGACCTATACTTCAAAATAAAGCTGCCTTTAATCCTTTTGGATTTAGAGAGTATATGCAAATAAGTATACACAGAGATACTGGAGAATGCATATATTAGTGGGGAATTGTGTGGATATGGAACTTTGCAGGTAACAATACTTCAGAGCTAAGACCATCATCACAAGAGCTTGTCACTAGGCATGGAATAATGGTGGCATGAAGGTAAAAGGTGATAACTTAGTAGTGTCTGATTCTTAGCTCTGAATTTAGAAATGTGCACTGGTTCAAGATTTTCACTTTACAAAGTCCAAATTCATCTCACAATTCTGAAAATCAATGACAATTAAAATTTTCAGACTGATTTCACATGTATTCATAATAGATGCCAGGCAACAATGGCCACTGTAATAACAGACACCAAGCAGCAGGAAGGCCCAGAAGTACTCTTGGAAAGCCGAAAGTGCAAAAATGAAAGAAGAGGCAGAGACCAGTGACCAAGGGGAGCCACAGTGTTTTCCATGCTCAAAATGCCGTCTCTGTCAGCAGGGAATGACAACGACCCCGAATCCATTGCCTAGAGAGTGAAAGTGAAGGACTGAGTCATTCTCAGTAATGGCTGACCATCAAAGCCTTAGTCCAAATCCTGGATTCCTTCTCTGGAGTGTCCACTTTGTCATGTTTTAAGAAAGTAGGAATAAGTTATATCTGAGGAAAAATAATCTGGATTTTACTTGAAGAAAAACTTTAAGAACTTTAAACAAGAAAACAACATTGCAAGATCAAAATTAGTGCATGGATTTTGAATACATTTGGGTAGAACAGGTTCTATTCCCTAGTAGTTGGAAAGATGAGAATTATCAAAGGAATTAAACAACGGTACCACCTAGGTTTAAAAGTAATAACTTGCATTCAAATATAATGAATAACCCAAGTTTTCATAGTTTCCAGCTGCAGAATGAAGCAATCACTCTCCTGCTTCCGATTTACAGACTTCTTTAGCCATAGACACAATGGGGGGCCTCTTTTCAGCTGTGTGTTTTACATGTTATGTTAATAGGCTACATATAAACAAGGTTCACTGTCAAGTAGGTTTTGAAAAATAATACATTTATTTACTCTGAGAATTTTTAGTATTTTTATATTAATATCCAAGAATATTTCAAAGAGATATTAATATTTTCTAAGCCATTTAGAAGTTATTTGGGTGAGAGTGATAGAATATGCCTTCAGTTTTGATAACTGGGAGACTAAATAAGGAGGATCATGAGTCAAGGGCTTTCTTAGGTACATTGTAAGACTTTGTCTTTAAAAAATAAAAACAAAAAAAAAAAACCTACTTTTAGCTTCTTGAGAATTCTCCACACTGATTTCCAGAGTAGCTGCACCAGTTTGCAATGCCACCAACAGCTAATGAGAGCTCCCTTTTCCCTATATGTCCTTCAACATTTATTGTCTGTTGTTTGGTTGACTTAAGCTATTCTGACAGAGGTAAGACAAAATGTCAAAGTTGCTTTGAATTATATTTCCTTAATTGCTAGGGAAGATGAACATTTCTTAAGAACTTCATGGCAATTTTCTTTTGAGAATTCTCTTTTCAAGACCCAGTTTTTTAGTGTTTTTTCTAAGATGAACAGGATGGGGGGTATGGTTTGGAGTGGGGAGATGTCACCCTAACACAAAGTGCAAGAAATATTCCTTCCTAGGGAAGAGCACACCAATTATTTACCCAATATCAAATGATCAGCCCTGAAAACATTCATATTATATATATAGTAATTATAAGTAATATTATAAATATAATCTAAGCAGGTTGTATTTATATATTTAGAAATAAATGTGCTTTATACGTATACATGTATGTATGTAACAACAATGAATTGAAAAAAATAAAAGAGGCCATGAAGTTGATAGAGGGAAGAGACTGAAGGAAGGGAGGAAAAGGGGTAAATGATGCTTTTATAATCTCAAGAAATAAAAGAAAAAAATTTAAAGAACAATGATTAAATAATGGAATCCAGAAAAAGAAAAAAAAGGAAATTAAGAAAGAAAAATCATTCCTTTAACTATAAATCACTCTGATGTTGCAAAGGTCAGGCAGCTCGGGAGGTGATTGAGGTAAAAGTGAGAGTGAACATTACTTTGGGCTGCGACAAGAACCAGGCTCTTAGGTGGGGCTGTGGATCGGTGACAGAGCGCTTGTCTAGTGTACTAGTTACTTGTCTTGCTGCTGTGATAAAACACCTGACAATGACACCTTAAGGAGAGAAGGGGTTAATTTGGCTCACAGTTCAAGGGTGTGGAGCATCCTAGCTGGGGAGGCATGCGGGCAGGCACTTGGGGCAGCTAGTGACATTGAATGCACGCTCAGGAAGGGCATGATGGATGCCTATGCTCATCTTACCTTCTCTTCTTACTCAGCCCCTCCCCCCACCCATGAAATGGTAGTGCCCACACACGTCCTGCCCCTTCAATTAACCTAATGTAGGATGTAGATATCTCCTCATAGATGTTCCAAGATTCACTTCCCTGATGATTCTACGTCCTGCACATCAAGCTCATAGCACCTAACATATTCAATGTTCTGTATTCAATCCCTAGTGCTGCTATGAAAATAAACAACCAGAATTTCAATTTCTTTGTTTCCTGGCTACTTAAGGACAGCTTTTCGTGTATCTATGAGCTAGAAATTGTCATACCATACTTCTCTTTGGTCTTACCTAGGAGTTACTGAACTGAGAAGTTAAGGAAGGAAAATCTCTTGGTGTTGGACCAAATTACCTGGCTTCTTGGTGAAGTCATGTTCATTTCCATGTCTTCTGTCAATTAGTTTTTTTCCCCCCCAGCAGAAAACAAAATCATAGATCTGATGCCAAAATAGTTATGAAGTAACTATGAATGTAACTTGACTTTAGTAAGTCTAGAGAGGTACCTCCACGTGACCCTGTCTAGCTATTTTAGGTCCTTACTGTGGTGTTTACTTTGTTAAATAATAAATTTTATTGAGTAAATCTCCATATGCTTGTGAGCACTTCCATTGGGTGTCTCATAAGGCAGTAGGAGAAAAGTTAAGGATGCAATGAAATGTATTTTCAAATGTTATAAGAGGTTATATAGTCAATACTTTCATTAGGATGATTAAGTATGTAAGGTTATATATGTTAATTAGCTAAATCGAACTATTACACAGTATATAAATTTCTCGAAACATCACATTGTCTATGATAAATACTGCTTATTTATAGATTTTTAAAACATTTTAAACAATACATTATCGGTGTTCCAGGTCATTTAAATTCTCTAACAAAGTTTCACATGGACTGCCAAAAGGCATCTCCAGATGGAATGTTCTATTTCCTTTGTCATTTCACAAACATCATACTCATAGTCAAACATTTTAAAATTCTAGACATGTACTTTTTCACCAGCTTTAAAAGGTTAGTCAAATTTTCTTAATTAAGGTATATCACTATTTCTATGAATATTATACTCTGTTAATAATCTATACATAGTATAATAATTGAGGGTAAGGACTCAAGTATCCACTTAGGTGTTCCTAAATAGTAAATAGTATAATAGTAATAAAAGTAAACTTATGTTGACAGTAGTAGTTGACAGAATAATAGTGAACTTATGTTGATAAAAAATACCACGAAAAAACGACCAAGTGAATGAATAGATTGACAAGGTAAGCAGCCATGTTGGAGGAGAGATCATTTTCTGATCCATATTTAATGATATCACCTTAACCTTGTTCATAGCCATGCTGTCATAATTCTGTAATAAATTCTGAATTCTTATTCTCTTGCATTATGATAGATATCCTCTGTTTTCTGTCTTATGCTTTAGAGTCTATCAGCTCATCCTTCCATTTGAAAAGGATGATTTAATCACTGATGGGATGATAGCCAAATAGAAGCAGACATTGTTTCAACTTCTCTCCTGTGCCATGAGAATACATATTACCTAGAACACAATGAGTCTTCCTCCCTAGTTCTCCTTTATGAGTATCTGTCTCACCCCAGTCTTCTTTGCTCTCTAAACTTTTCCTTCGACAACAACAATTTTTACCCCATCTTTATTCTCTGCCCAGGGCCATTACGGCTTGTTCAGATTATTTTCTGTAACACAATAGTTGAGCTTCAACTAGTACTCCATCACTGAACTATTCTTTTTTTTTTTTTTTTTTTTTTGAGACAGGGTTTCTCTGTGTAGCTTTGCGCCTTTCCTGGAACTCACTTGGTAGCCCAGGCTGGCCTTGAACTCACAGAGATCCGCCTGGCTCTGCCTCCCGAGTGCTGGGATTAAAGGCGTGCACCACCACCGCCCGGCGAACTATTCTTTTTTAAATGCATTTCTTAGTTTAAACTCAGAAAGCAATCCCATTAGCTTAGCTTGGATGCTTGAGCAAAAACCTAAAATGTTATCCCTAGATTATTTCATTTTACTTTCAGAACACGAAAGAGGAAGAAGACTTTAATAGTTAAACATTATTTGTAATATATACACTTTTCTTTATCAGGACTGTGAGTCAACTAGTTTAGCTAAGAACCAACTTAAAATAAGCTACTAATGTTGTAGCTGGAGCACATGGCTAGTTGTTACTAGCTATGTGTGCTTGCTGTGTCATAATTACTTTATTCTTTGTACCGAGGATTGCAATATGAGCAAGCATATGATTAGTTGTGAGCATTGACTGTGTGTGTGTGTGTGTGTGTGTGTGTGTGTATGTGTGTGTGTGTGTGTGATACATATATATATAATGTTTTCTGGTTAGTGTAAGCCTAATACACAATAAATACTATAATGTGTTACAGAATTAATTAACAGTATTAACTTTCTCAAGGTCCTTATCGAATAAAGTTTCTAATCCAAAAGTATCTGCAGAACCCACTAATCACTGTTCCCTGGACAAGTAAAGCATAATTATCTTTTCTTATCTCCTAGAATTGCCCTTTTATCTGCACTACGGGATCCATGCTTTCTGCCTCAACTGTGTGTGTTTGATTCTCCACTGTGAGATAATACACATTAAATATGTGCTTAATAAACTTTTTTCAGGGCCACTCTCAACCTTTAATTATTAAATATCTGTAAATGTGATATTTCGGTTTGTAGTTCTCAAGCAGTACGATCAAGGCCAAACATTTGGTAAAGTTTCCAATTCTTTGTTTCCTTCATCTTGCAAACTGTTTTTCTAACTTGGAATTCCACCACATATATTTAGGTATTTTACTTCCTCTAGTAACAGTATTCAGTCTGCTCTCTGACTTTATTTATTTAACAAAATAAATTTAACAAATTTATTTATTTCCCTACAACAAATGTTGAGAAATTCTGATATTCCAGTTCATCTGTTTCCCTAATTGTGGACAATTATTTTTTATATACATGCAATTATTTCAACTGGATAAATAATTGAAATAAAATGTCCAACTTACTAGTTAAAAGGATCAATTCCTTTAATACAAAGGACAGAACTAACTGTAATATAGTTGATGATTTATTAATATTCATTAAGATTTATTATACATCAGTAGGCAAGTTTCTGTTGTCATGGGACCACTGTATATAATGAATACTACCAATGCCACTAAACCTTAGAAAAGTGGAATGGGAATGATTGAGGATCTATAATTTTATAAAAACCCAATTCCACTAAAGAAAACTAATAGTTTAGTGTAGAACTAACTCCTTTTCTCTTAGTATTGATCAGCATGTGACCTCTGACTACTCCCTCCTTTAGATTATACTGTATAGTTTTTATATAACCTGAAAAATGTATCACCTTCTCCTTTAGATAATTATATATAATGTTCAGGGATAAATTTCAACTCCACATCTCATATAGTCTTCATCCATCTTCATATTTGATCAAAGACTTAACTGGTTTATTTACAAATGAATTCACATAAATTGCATATAATAAAAAAGGAGAATGAATAGGAATCTTGAAAGAAGTCAGTGACCTAAACTGAAGAAAATTTTCATTGTGCAGTCCATCTGGATTTTTTTTAAATATAAGAGTGTTTTATCAATTGGCCAAATCAGTGGTTTTTTAGCATTAAAATTAACACCAGACAATAGCCATTAAAAGCACATCTCTAAATACAGATAAGCTAAACAGAAAAGTAGAAATACCAAGGAAATGAAATCAATAGCACAGCTGGAATAAAAGGTGGTGACAGGAGCCAAGAACCAGATTGCAAAGCAACTGGATTTTTTCAGATGAATGGAATGTATAAACTGTGCCAATGCACAGCTGGACACTCAAAGTCACCCCATCAGACTCTCCATTAAATGCAGCTTGGGAGTATCAAAAATAATCTCTGATTGCCTTCTTCCACATCATCCTCAGATGAACCATATTCACCATAGATCTCTTTATTTCCAGTACTATATTTTACAAGTTGAAATTTTAGTACTGTATTATGTGTATAATAAATAATATAAAGCATTCCCATAGAATACTACAGATTTTAAAGTAAATGTTACAGTTTGATGACAATGTGGTTCTCCCTGGAAACAGGTAGGTAGTGTTCACTCCCCTTCCCATCCTTCAATTCCTATTACCCAGTCTCATCCCTAGCCCTGTAGCAGACCACCTACAGGGGCTTGTCTTTCCTCTCTTCCTCCATTCCCTGGGGACTCCACAGATCCTCCTGGCATACCCAGCTTTTCTTCTTCCTGTGGACCCTCTCACCTCCTGCTTATAAGCCCATCCTTATTCCTCCTGTCTGTCCCTAATACTTAGAAACACATTTACCCAGGAACTCCAGTGGCAAGACTTGGCATGTACTGAGAAATATGCCCTACCAGGAAACTCACAGCCACCACATGCTCTTAAGATCTAGACAGGGAAACAGAAACCAAGAAATCAAAAAATCCAACCAACAAATACAAGATCACATATCATCTAGACTCACAATCATTCCCAAACCAGTAACCTAGACACCAGAACAAAAACACAATCATTAACACCCAAGACAAAAAAATTTCTACCAGAGCCAGAAAACCTACTACAATAGGCCCTGAGAAATGCAATATACCTGAAGCAAAAGACAAGGACTCCAAAATAGCTATTACGAATATGTCAAAGTACCTTAAAGATGATATGAATAAATCCATTAATTAAATCTATGAAAATACAAACCAACAATGAAACGAAATAAAGAAAACTATTCAAAACATAAAAGTGGATATGGAGTCACTAAATAAAACCCAAAACTGAGATAAAACTGGATGTGAAAAATTTAGGATCTCAAAGAAGAACCACAGAGACAATCCTCATGAAAAGAATACAAGATTTGGAAGAAAGGATCTCAGGCATTGAAGACAAAAAAGAAGAAATAGATATGTCAGTCAGAGAAAATGTTAAATCTAAAAAAAAAAATCCAGGCACAAAAATCCAGGAGCTCCAGGACACTATAAAAAGACCAAATCTAAGAATGATAGACATAGAGGAAAGAGAAGAAATGCTGGTCAAAGGCACAGAAAATTTTTTCAAAAAAAAATCATAGAAGAAAATTTCCCTAAACTAAAGGAAGTACCAATTAAGGTACAAGGAGCATACAGAAGACCAAATATACTGAAATAGAAGAGAAATAGTCAAAACCCTAAATGTACAGAATAAAGAAAGAATATTACAAAAGGAAAAGAACAATTACAAATAAGGGCAGAGCTATTAGAATAAACCTGAATTTTCAATGAAGGCATTAAAAGCCAGAATGTCTGGACAGACATTCTATAAACTCTAAGATACTACAGATGCCAGCCCAGACTTCTATACCCAGCACAACTTTCAATCACAATAGATGGAGGAGAAGAAACACATCCCACAATAAAAACAAATTCAAGCAATATCTGTCTACAAATCCAGCCCTATAGAAGGCATGAGAAGGAAAATTTTAACCTGAAGAGGTTAACCACACCCAAGAAAGCACAATGAATAATTAATCTCAAACCAGCAAAACAAAAAGGGGGGTTGAGAACACCACCACAGGAACCAAAAATTAGACACCAAATCAAAATACTGCTCATCAGTAACTCTCAGCATAAGTGTCCCAATCTCCCCAACCCCCACCACCAATAAAAGATATGGACTAAGGGTAGATTCAAAAACAGGATCCAAAAGGGTAAGGCTTCCCATGGGGAGGAGACGGTGGTCAGGAGGGGAAGGCTAGGCGTTTGCGGGAAGAGGGATGGGAGGGGGAATCTGTGGTTAGTATGTAAAATGAATAAAAAAGTTCTTAAATAAAAAAATAAAATTAAAAAAATAGGATCCATTCTTCTGCTGTATCCAAGAAACATACCTTAAAATCAAGGATAGATATCACCTGAGGGTAAAAGGATGGAAAAAAGCTATTCTGTTTGTCTTTCTGGGTCTAGGTTAGCTCACTAGGGATGATTTTTTTCTAGTTCCATCCATTTGCCTACAAATTTCATGATGTCATTGTTTTTTTTTTAACCATTGAGTAATACTCCATTGTGTAAATGAACCACATTTTTTTTATCCATTCTTCAGTTGAGGGACATCTACGTTATTTCCAGGCTCTGGCTATTATGAATAATGCTGCTATGAACATAGTTGAGCAAGTGTCCTTATGGTATGATTGAGCATCTTTTGGGTATATGCCCAAGAGTGATATTGCTGGGTCTTGAGGTAGGTTGATTCCCAATTTGCCATACTGATTTCCTGAGTGGCTATAGGAGATTACACTCCCACCAACAATGGAGAAGTGTTCCCCTTACTCCACACCCTCTCCTACACAAGCCATCATCAGTGTTTTTGATCTTAGCCATTCTGACAGGTGTAAGATGGTATTTCAGAATTGTTTTGATTTGCATTTCCCTGATGGCTAAGGATGTTGAGCAATTCCTTAAGTATTTTTTGGCCATTTGAGATTCTTCTGTTGAGAATTCTCTATTTAGATCATAGTCCATTTTTTTAAGCAGATTGTTTGGTATTTTGATGTCTGGTTTCCTGAGTTCTTTATATATTTTGCAGATCAGCCCTCTGTCATAAGTGGATATTAGATGCAAAGCAAAAGATAACCAGGCTACAATCCACAACCACAGAGAAACTAGGTAAAAAGGAGGGCCCTAAGACAGACATACATGGGTCACCCAAGAAAGGGGAAATAGTTAAGTAGTTAAGATCTAGGTAAACTGGGAGAGGAGGCAGAGGGAGGGGGATGGGAACATGAGGAATCGAGATTGCTGAGTTGGGGAAGGGATGGAGAGGGAGAGCGATGAAAGAGATAGCTTGATAGAGGGAGCCATTATGGGTAAGGGAGAAACCTGGTGCTAAGGAAATTCCCAAGAATCCACAAGGATGACCCCAGCTAAGACTCCTAGCAATAGTGGAGAGGGTGTCTGAACTGATTGCTTCCCCTGTAATCAGATTGGTGACTGCCTTAATTGTCATCATAGAACCTACATCCAGTAACTGATGCAAGCAGATGCAGAGATCCACAAGCATGCACTGGGCCAAGATCCTGGAGTTCAGTTGAAGAGAGGGAGGAGGGATGATTATATGAGCAAGGAGGGTCAAGATCCTGATGGGGGAAACCACAGAACAGCTGACCTGAGCTAGTGGGAGCTCACAGACTCTGGACTGACAGCTGGGGAGCCTGCATGGGACTGAACTAGGCCCTCTGCAAGTGGGTGACAGTTGTGTGGCTTGATGTGTTTCTAGGGCCCTGGAAGTGGGACCAGAATTTATCCCGGGGGCATGACTGGCTTTTTGGAGCCCATTCCCTATGGTGGGATACTTTGCTCAGCCTTGATGCAGCAGGGAGGGGCTTGGTTATGGCTCAACTTGGTATGCCAGACTTTGTTGACTCCCCAAGGGAGGCCTTACCCGCTCTGAGGAGTGGATGGAGGTGTGGGTTAGAGAGGAGATGAGAGCAGGAGAAGGGGAGGGAGGGAGAATTGTAGTTGGTATGTAAAATGAAAAAAAAATTAAATAAAAACAAAAAACAATGTATTCCAAGCAAATGGACCCAAGAACCAATCTGGTATAGCCATTTTAATATCTGAAAAAATAGGCTTCCAATCAAAACTAATCAGAAGAGATAGGGAAGGACACTACAAACTCATGAAAGGAAAACTCCATCAAAAGGACATTACAATTCTAAATATGTGCACCAAATACGAGACATCGAAGTTCATAAAAGAAACAATTCTACAGCTAAAATCACATATTGACCACACAGTGATGGTGATTTCAATACCTCTCTCACCAATAGACAAACCAGACAAAATCTAAACAGAAATGCTGGAGCTAAAAGACATCATAAATTAAATGGACCTAACACATTTACAGAATATCTCACCCAAACACAAAAGAATATACCTTCTTCTTAGCAGTTAATGGAACTTCCTGTAAATTTGACCACATACTTGCACACAGAGCTAGTCTCAACAGATGCAAGAAAATTGAAAGAACACTCTGCATCTATCTGACCATCAAAATTAAAGTTGGATATTAACAACAGAAACATTATAAGCTTGTGGAAATTGAACAACTAACTACTGAATAAAAGCTGGGTCAAGACAGAAATTAAGAAAGAAATTAAAGACTTTCTAGAATTGAATGAAAATAAAAACAAAAAATACCCTAACTTGTGGGATATATTGAAGGTTGTTCTAAGAGGCAAGTACATAAATCTAAATGTCTACATATTGTAATTGGAGAGATCTCATATTAATACCTTAATGACACACCTCAAAATGCCTGAACAAAAGGAAGAAATAATGTCCCAAACGAGTAGATGGCAAGTAATAATCAAACTCAGGAATGAAATCAATAAAATACAAACAAACAAAATCAGTAAAAAGAATCAAGGAAACAAAGAGTTGATTCTGTGAGAAAATCCATAAAATTGACAAAAGCTAGCCTGAATTAACTAAAAAGTAGAGGCAGAAAATCTAAATTAATAAAATTAGACACAAAAATGGAGATATAATAACAGATACTAAGGAAATCCAGAGACTCATAAGTATATACTTTAAAAACCGGTAGCTCACCAAAGTAGAAATCTAAAAGAAATAAATAATTTTCTTGATATATACCATCTAACAAAGTTAAATCAAGATGAGTAATTTAAACAGACCTATAACCTGTAATGAAATAGAACCAGTAATTAAAATAAAGCCCAGGGAAGATGTTAAATGCAGAATTCTATCAGACTTCAATGAAGAATTAACCACAATACTCTCAAAATTATCCTACACAAAAGAAACAGAAAGGACATTGCTCAATTCTTTTTTAAGAGGCCACAAATACCCTGATACCTAAACCACATGAAGACCCAATAAAGAAAGAGAATAATAGACTGATTTTCCTTATGAACATAGATGCTAAAATTCTCAAAGTAAAAAAAACATGCAAAATAAATCCAAGACTACATCAAAAAGACCATCCACCATGATCAAGTAGGCTTTATCCCAGGGGAGGTACAACATACGTGAATCAATCAATTTAATCACCATAGAAACAGACAGAAAAACAAACAATACAAGGTCATCTCAATAGAAGTAGAAAAGACCTTTGACAAAATCCAACATTCCTTCATGGTAAAAGTACTAGAGAGACTAAAGATACAAGAGATATACCCCACCATAATATCTGTGATTTACAGCAAGCCAATAGCCAACCTCAACTTAAATAGAGAGAATCTCAAAGCATTTCTACTAAAATCAGGAATAAGACAAGACTGCCCACTCTCACCATCCCTATTCAGTATAGTACCTGAAGGCTTAACTAGAGAAATAAGACAACTGAAGGAGATTAAAGAATACAATTAGGAAGGGAAGAAGTCAAATTATGCTTATTTGCAGATAATATGACTGTATGTATACAGGGCCCTAAAAGTCCCATCAGGAAATTCCTACAGCTGATTAACACTTCAGCAAAGTAGATGGATACTAAATTATCACATAACTTTAATAATTTTCCTATGTACAAGAGAATAAAATCAGGAAAACAATGCATTTCACAATACCTAAAAGGGTTTTGTGGCCAAAGAGTATCTTGGCAACTGGGGGCTAAGGAATGCCACAAAAATAACACCATGCAACAGACTTCATACAAGAGATTGGGGGAGGAGGTATGCAAAATGGCTGCCCCTGAGCAGGGATGGAGACAGCAGCAGATCAGGTCACGATGGTAAATTTTATAGAGGGGGTAAGAAGCATGCACATAGGGAAAACACTGGGAAGGTGGTGATGGTGGAAACTGTGTTGCATTGGCCATTCATAATACTGGCAATGAGTCATTGAAGGTAGGGTGGGGCTGAGGGGGGAGCACATGGTTCTGGAATGTGGATGTTTCTTAGTTGACTAACATTCCTCCCTTTTGTTTATTATAAAAGGTAAGGACATGTGAAGGGAGACTAGTGAAGTAGGAGTGAGAGCACTGTGTCATTTAGATGGTTTCTTGTTGTCTGGAAGTGTTGACATCTTTGGAACCCAAGAAAGCTGGAATGTTGGCCAAGGCCAGGAAGAACAGGCTATTTTGGTCACTGTTTGGGCTCTGTGGGACTATTTGGAGCTAGGAAAGTGCAGGCTGCATTGGAGCACTTTGAAGTGTTTAATTGATTGGAAGTCTTCTGGAACAGATATATTTTAGGGATAGAAGGTAAAGTTAAAGAGTTTGGGGGATGGGTATACATATGAAACTTCCATGCCCATGGTCCTGGTAGTTGGGGGATCGAATCCCAAGACTGGGGGGGGACCCCACCCTCAGGAATAGGCATGTGGGGAGATTAAGGAATACTATATGGAGTCTTGTGTGACCTGTGAGAGTTGGATCCAAGTCAATTCCCTGAAGCTTAAATGAATTTTTTAAGTTTACAAAATGAGATAAAAGTTTTAGATAAGTTAGCATTATCACTGTTAGTAATGTGTTTGGAAAGCCATCTTGTAAAAAAGGCTGTAGACTCATGCCTTTGATTCATAGTAGAAGCTTGGGGATCCAAAATGATTTGGGATTAAAAGCATTAACAGTTTCCAGAGGATTGACTATATGGATTGGACAGAGGTTTTTTTTTTTTTTTAGCTTATTTAACCCCATTCTTAGAAGACAACCAAAATAAATTTAAAATCTTGAGCTTGTGACTGATAATAATAGTCACTGCTTTACCAGCTTATTAAAACTCAATTTATTGATGTTGAAATTTTGAACTTTAGAAGTTTTAGCATAACAGCATAGTGAGGAGAAAGGAAGTATGAAACATTTTTTATTTTTCACAAACCCTAAATCATTTTTAGACCTTTACAACTTTCATTTAAGTACCTTAAAGCAATTTCTTAGAGCTTTATCACTTACATTTTCACATTTTAAAATATTTTTAGACCCTCATAACTTACTTAAGCTTTCATATCCTCAAACTTTTATAACCATATTTATATACCACAGAACATTTTCAGAGACACCTCAAACTTACATAAACTTTAAACTTTTTCTATGCAATCATTTACCATGAGACACAAGTGCTCTTGATTCTGAGAGCAGTCATTGTAAAGCAAGTTCCTTTAAATAAAAGAATAGTAAAAAGTTATTTTGAAACCTGTTTTGTGAGTTTATCTCTTTTCAGAGTCTGGTAGCAAAGTAAACTGTCTTTCTCAGCTGGAGACCTACTAGTTCTAGGAATGTGAGGCCTGAGGACTGATTTAAATGAACTAATGAGGCAGCTGAATCCTTAGGAAAGGAGCTGGTGTGCTTGTTGCTATTAAACTGACAAAGCTACAGTTAGTCAATATCATCAGAGATCTGAGAAGGATAACTTATAGCAGAAAATACAATCCAACTGGTCTATATATCAATTAAAATGGCAGAGACTTACTCACTCCCTAGATGGTTGCCCTGGGCTCCAGTGGTCTCCATGGCTCCACTGGGGGCAGTAGTCATAGGTCTTCAGCTGTCATACAGAACAGCATTTAATCTTCATCTGCCACACCAAGCAACATCAGCCTCTGGCTGCCAGACCGAGGTCTGAGAAATTTTCTTGTGTTAGTGTTATAGCTCTGAGGAGAAAGGTGTCTTGGCAGTTGGAAGCCAAGGAATACTACAAAGTCACACCCCACACAAACCCCACACAAGAGATTTATTGGGAGGGAAAAACCCAGAATGGTAGCTGCCTCTCCTTGGGTAGAGTCCAAGAGACTGAGAGCTACAGTTTTAGAAGACATGGTATCTAAGATAATCCCGGAGGACAGATAGGATGAGAAAATGTGAAAACTATGTGAAGAACCAGTAGAATCTTACATTCAAGTTGTATGTCAGCCAAAGAGAAGACAAATGTACTAAAATCCCTTTATGTTCTTGTTTGCATCTTCAATGGAATGAATGATACCTCTTCATTCAATTAATAAATTATTGTGTAAATAGAAAAGAAGCAGGAAAAACTATTAGGGGATTTCTACATGTGCTCTACAAACAGCATATCACACAATTAAATTTAAAGTATGAGCAACAGAAAACTGAAGGCAGGCATAAGTGGAGTTTAATCAGCAATGCCAGGTCTTGAGTTTTATGAATATGCTTAATTTTGTTCACAGCAGCTTCAAGATATACCTCATCCTTTTGCTACTCAATTACATGAAACCTATTTCTCCACTCTTCTTTTCACATAGAAGCAAATCTCATAGTAGAACTTGGTAGAATAGAATTCAATTACCAAAGGTTTATGGAATTCTTAGGAAAATTGATGAAACTGACCATTATGTTAAATAAAATAAGTCATAGTAAATATCAAGGTTTCTTGTCATAAATGGATGTAGATAGAAATAGAAATGTGACTGTGTAAAGGAAAAAGGTCAGAAGGAAAAGAAGGGAGCCAGTGAGGAGCCAATGAGGTAGGGGGATAAATGTAACATGAAAGCAGAAGGAGGAATTATGTGGGTGGAGGAAAGGGACCATCAAGAGAAGAGAATAAGAATGAAGTACTTTTAAATGTCCATCACTTATCGTGCTAACCAAAAAGTTAATTTGAAAAATAAGAAAAAAAATAAGAGCAAGGTTCATGAGGAAATTTTTTTCTCTTTTTTATTTTGTTGTTTCTTTTATTTTTGAGATTATAATATAATTGCATCATTTTCTCTTTCCTTTTCCTCACTTTCAAATTCATGTCCTCTTCTTTCATCAATTGTTGTTATTTATATATTTGCATATATATTCCTAAAGAGATAAATGTAAGCCCAGTCTATATAATGTTTCTTATTCATATGTTTTCAGGGCTGATCCAATGGATATATCTATAAGACAACTCCCACATCTAAGACTCGGGGATCATTGCAGAAGAGGAGATGTAAAGAATAAGAGACAGAGAATCGATAGTTTGCTGTGAGACTGTGTCTCCTAGTAACAAAAGAAACGTCACCCATAAAGTCTCATCAACATGACAGCCTATATGTGAGTTGACCAAGGACAACAATAGACATGTCTAAGCAGATGGGGAAAGACCACAAGGCCTCAGCCTATATAGAGAACCACAGACAACTAAAGAAGGCTGAGAGCCAAAATCATCTTTAAAAAAAAAAAGATTCAATCTGAAAGCCAAAAATTACTTCCTTTTCATTTTCAGTGATTTAATTTTGTCACATGTATGTAAACCTTATATTTTATTCATAAAGCCATTGACTGAAGTTCATTGAACATCCTAATTGAGTATTATATCTTGATTTTTAGCCTACAAGGACATCTTGGATATGACTCCCAGAAGCATCTATGGATTTTGGTGATCAATATTTTAACATAATAAATAATATCAGTCTATAACTCTGAGAAGCTATTAACTAGAAAATAAGATGAATGAACATAGAATTTGAAGATGGATTTTAGAAGTGTTTTGCTGTTCATTTGTACAATGTACATAGTTGGGCAGAAAAATTCTCATTTAGAAGAATACAGAAAAAAAAATCTAAGATTAGTGATGGTAGTAGTGTGAAATGACCTGAAGGAAAGGCTTTTCATGTTGTTTTGTCCAGGTATATCTGAAGAGACTTCTTATTGTAATTAATGAGGACACTGTGACTTGAAAAATCAGTAAAATTTTGCCAAGTAAAAAGTGGGTAAAAGGTTTATTCAACAGAAAAAGCAAGTGTTTATGTGAACTCTTCAAAAAAATGAGATGAAGGCCAACTACAGAGTGTGAGCTGTAGCATAAAATAGTAACAAGAAAAAAATATCTTGAGACACAGCTAAAGGATTTGGGTTATTAACTAAATACAGTGAGTAAACTTTGAACAGTAAAATATAAAAGTTATATTTAATGCTTGGGAGAGGGTAATAAAAACAGAAGAAGGAAAATGTTTAATCATAACAGCAGCCAGAATAGAGTGTGGTAGGGGATAAGATGCAAACAAATGGCAGATGTTATAAAGTACATGAGAACTCATTATTCACATCACACATTTTCTGAAAAACTAAAATGGTTCTACTATGTAAAACAGATATAAATTTGAAAAACAGATATAAATTAATATTTAACTCTAAAAGGAAAAATATGTTCCCAAAAATTTGGGAGAAAAAATGCATTTTTAGAAAGGATGATGCACTTGTACACACAGCAGTGTGGCTACTGTGTGAAGTTTAAATGCAACCTACCTCTAAATAACTCTTCTTGATGAAACATCATTTATCTACCAAATATGTTAGATACATTTTTTAAAAGATGTGCCAACAACTTCTGCTTCTTCTGTAGATGATGCCCAAACATAATGAATACCTTTGTGCTTATCAACTGCACATGGCTCTCCTTGATATTACAATGAAGGTTTTGTGTGTTTGCTGTGGTATACGCCATTTATTTTCAGAAAAATATGCTTCTTTTGCTTCTTTCTTATATTTTCCAAAGAGTTATACAGGGAAATAGTTTCTTCTTTTAAGAAATACCACCTCACAATGCATCCACTTTCTTCAAGTACTGCTTTATTTTTATTGAGCTCATGGCCTCTGGGCTGATAGCTGGGGAGCCTGCATGGGACCCACTAGGCCTTCTGAATGTGGGTGAAAGTTGTGTGGCTTGATGTGTTTGTGGGTTCCCTGGCAATGGGACCAAGACTTATCCTGGGTACATGAACTGGCTTTTTAGAGCCCATTCCCTATGGTGCGATGCCTTACTCAGCCTTGATGCAGGGGGAGGGGCTAGGTCTGGCCCCAACTTGGTATGCCAGCCTGTGTTGACTACCCAAGGGAGGCCTTACCCTCTATGAGGAGAGGAGGGGGTGGGATGGGGGCAAGAGGGGGGGAGTGGAAGAAGGGGAGGGAGGGAGAACAGGAATTGGTATGTAAAAGGAAAGAAATTTTTTTAATTAAAAATTATAAAAAAATAAAAATCAATTTATTTCCTTCTTTAAATTATTAGTTTTTTTAATTATGACCATCTGTACTTTTCTGTAATGATCTCTATTCTTTATAAAAACAAACTTATTTGATGAAGAGTGAGAACTAAATTTATCAGAAGGATAAATGAAAACTACATTTATCTGTAGGATAAATTTTGTTATATAATTAGGAATTATGCTGGTCTAGTAAAGTGACAATAGTAGCTTCCTTTCTAATATTCATGATCTCACTTGTCGCTGATATTTGGCTTGGTTTCTAGTACCAAGTATCATTTCCATTCTATTGAGTGGCTCTTAAGTTCAATTGGAGATCTCTTGGTTACTGCTAAAATGTGAGTACCACCATTGCACCTGAAGGGATATGTTGCAAGGCTAGTTGTTGTTATAGTTCACAGTGCCAGAGATGGGTAGTACTATTAATTTCTTTCCTATCTTGACAATTTACATAGTACTTTTTGGCACTGTGAAAGCTAGACCAAAAGGAAAATGCTTTCAGGTTACACTAAGCCCAAATTTTTCATATCTTCTGTCCAAAGAATGTGATGGTTCAGCAATAGGAACTTAGCTTCTACTTCTGAAAAGCAACCAAGGTAAACATCAATAACCAATATTGTTTTATGAGCCTCTTGGGCTACCCTAGTGAACTACTCTAACAGATTTTTCATGTCTGGTACTAGAGTTTTTATTAGATAGTCTCAGGAGCATTATCAGTCCAATTGGCATACATTGTTTAAGACACTGTATTAGTCAAGGTTCTCTAGAGGATCAGAACTGATAGGAATATGTTGCTAGAGTTTTTCTGGTCCTGCCTGGCCCACAGTCAGGACAAACCTCTCTAACCCTCCAGTACTGCTGCCGCTCAGACCCAACCAAGTAAACACAGAGACTTATATTGCTTACAAACTGTATGGCGTGGCAGGCTTCTTGCTAACTGTCCTTATATCTTAAATTAATCCATTTCTATAAATCTATACCTTGCCACATGGCTCATGGCTTACCGGCATCTTTACATGCTGCTTGTCCTGGAGGTGGCTGGCAGCGTCTCCTTCCACCTTCCTGCTCTTTTCTCCTCTCTGTTAGTCCCACCTATACTTCCTGCCTAGCCACTGGCCAATCAGTGTTTTATTTATTGACCAATCAGAATAATTTGACATACAGACCATCCTACAGCAGGAATATGTATGTGTATGTATGTATGGTGTGTATTGGATTTATTATATGTGTATGTATATATATGGGAGATATGTATATATCGGGGCTGGTCTTTTCATGTTCTAGCCTCAAGGAATCATATTATTTTATATATACTGAAAGCTATACACATGGAGACAACTGTAAGCAGTGTGTGTGTGTGTGTGAATGTATGTATCTGTGGTGATTTCAATGAGAATGGCCCCTATAGGCTCATATACTTAAATGCTTGGTCCCCAGTTCTTGGAACTATTTGGGAAGAATTAGGTGTGGCAGTGTTGGAAGAGGTGTGTCCCTAGGGGTGGGCTTTGAGGTTTCAAAAGCCCATGCCAGGCCAAGTGTTTCTCGTTTTATCCCCTTGCCGCTTGACCTTGATTTCATTGGCTTTGTGGTCCAGCCAGTCCAACAATGGTTGTCTTTGGAAGGGAACCCCAACAATCCAGTAGTTGTTCAGTTCATGAGACTGGATGTCTCAGCTGGTGTTCAGTGT
>CABHPH010131692.1:0-13666 GCA_902168325.1 Peromyscus nudipes | reverse complement strand
ACATAGGAACAACAAAGGAAGAATTTGTAACTTCAGACAAAGTAGTAAGGAAAGAACTCACTGAGCCAATGCTATTTGAAAAATGAAAGAAGCATTTTGAAGAAAATTATTGGCTATCTGAAGAAAGAGTTAAAGAAGTTAAAGGTGTATTATGCGTGTACTTAATTTCAACTGTGACCATAACTAAGTTAGCAGTTCAAATACAGCCCACAAGTGTGGTAACATCTCACAGTGCTGTAGATGTATCCAACCGCCTTATTAAATAATAAACACAAAGCCAATGTAAGGATGAAAGCCCAAAGAGGTCAGAGCTAAGAATCTTACCCGCTTTTCTGCCAGCTAGCTTCTCCCACCAAAAGATTTCTCCGAAAGGCGTGTTACTTCCTGTGCGTTTGACTTATATAGAGTCCTTGTTCTTCCTTCTCATTGGTTGTAAACCCAACTACGTGACTGCCTCGTCACTGCCTCTCTGTCTTCTACAGTTGGTATTGAGATTAAGGGCTTGTGTCTCCAATGCTGGCTGTATCCTTGAACACACAGAGATCTACCTATTTCTGCATACCAAGTGCTGGGATTAAAGGCGTGGACCACCACCGCCCTGGCTTTCGCTATGGCTTGCTAATAGCTCTGACCCCTAGGCAACTTTATTTATTAACATACAAATAAAATCACATTTCAGTACAAATAGAATACCACTATATAGTGCTGTCATCAGAGTCTGACACTGGCTGCACTAGACTAGAATCTGTGTTAGCAAGATACATTGCTTTCTGAAGGCTTTAGGGAAGAAGCCATTTCTGTACATTTTCTGAGGCTCATAAGGTAGCCTACATCCTTGGATCCTGGCTCCCTTCCTCTGTCATCAAACCCAGCTATTGGTTTGCATATCTAGCTCAATTTTTTCTGTTCTACAACCACAAAATGTTGCACTTCAGTAATATGGTCTTACCATCTCATTCTAATGAGCAACAAAGGGCAGCAGCAATGGCCTGTGTTAGTCTGTGGGCCCTAGTGACAAACAGCTCATAGGAGATATCTCACATTTAGCATTTAGATATTCATTTAATAACCTTTCTCTTCTAGCAGGGAAGCATTGTCCATGCATTCAAGGTACCTGTGTTCAAACTCCTTTATATATAAAAATACATGTTTTAATTAGCTTATAAAGTACTAGTTCTTAACAAGCATTTTTCATGCATCCTCAGCTATATATACCCACTCCCTACTCCTTCTCTCTCCAGTCCTCCTCACTTCCATCCCTGCTTAAATCTTTCACTCTCAGAGTTCTTCCTTTCTACCGTCCTATCATATGCACATAAACCTTAGGCACTTGATGTGTTTCATGAAATCAAGGATGTAAAATATCTATACTTTGACTAGACCTGTGTCACTAACCCATTCAACAAGGCTTCACCTGTCTAATTTTATGCTGCTGTTAAAAGTTATTTTATCCTATAGCCTCTAAACAAGAACTTACATTAGTAGCATGTCTCTGTACAAAACAATACAGATTTTCATTTTGCATTTCTCTGCACTTGAACATCAGCTTTTAGTCACTGTGCAAGTGCTGGACACTTTATATCTTCCCTTTTCTCTCTTCAGTGCAGTTATGCAAACCACTGTGTCTACCTGCTCAGCAAGAGACTCATTTTAGGCAGCTGTCAGCTGATCTGTAATTCCTCAGTTTTTTTTTATTATGGTGACCCTGATTTATATGGCCCAGTATATTTTTCTCGATTCTTGTGGCTGTTAAAAACAAACAAACAAAAAAAGATTTTTAAATCTTATTGACTCATAGTACTACTGGTAAAATTTTACCAACCACATTTTGTAAGAAATTTTATTGAAAACATGTACCAAACACTATATATTCTTCCCTGTACCATCTCTCTCCATTGCAACTCACAACTCACATCTCATGTTGACATTGGCAGCAAAATAAATTACAGTTTAGCAAATAAATCAATGGCTCTTCATGCATCAGGTCATCTATTTCTGTCTCTGAGATGTGAACATCAAACACTAATGACATCATTTTAACTTAGATGAACTGAGAACCAAAGCCCAACTGAGAGAGCAAGCAGTAACATGGACATGGTCAAAGATTTACAAACTACCTCTCCTTAGATCAAAGGACAATGACCTTACTGTTTATTTTGGCCTTTGACATGCTCCCAATAACTTTTTCTGGAGTGTGGAGAGGAGCTGAGTTGGAAGCCACTCAAGCTGGCAAACCATCTGGGCAATGCCACCTGGTACTGGGTCATGCTGAGTCTTTTCTCCAGTCTCGAAGCAGATGGGGACACTGGGTTCCATGGGCACATCTGGTCTAGGGGCTCTGCATCTCAGGAAGGGTCACTCTCTTCATTAATTTACTTGAGATAAGATTCCATTGCACCTGGCATTCTTAGAAATATAGTTTATCAACTCTATAATAAAAAGAAATTATAGACTAAAGACAGGTTTTATCTGATTTTAATTCATTTGTTTACCTAAAAACATGTGTTCTGAATCTTACTATTTTAAACTTTTTCATGTTCCTTACTACTGTTACCCAGAAAAAGAAACCATGAAATGTTTTCATTGTTACAAATGGGTGCTTATAAATATGCTAGAATTAGAGCATCTGTGTGGGCCTTGAATACCCATTTTGTAAAAGTTCTTTGGATGCTTGTCACAAGCATCCAGTACTGAGAACCATGAAATGCTGTTCCTCAATGAGAGTTGCTTGCCTCACATCATCTTGATGTAATTTGACATAGAATTTAATGCCTTGTCCCCCTGTTACTAAAGAATGGCATAGAAACAAGCAAGTCTTTTTATAGGCAAAATACTAAACACAGAGAATGTTGGGCTCCTACCCACATTTAGATAATACATTAGAGTAGAAGCAGAAACTGAATCTCTATCTCCTTTAAACAATTGAAAGTTTATTACATTCCATGTCACTCAAATAGCATATGTTTCCACTCTTCCCCTTTACTTAGCATACTAATTTTAAATATGCTAGAGAATGGCTGGGAAGCTTAGAAAGTATAATTGAAAGTCAAGTCAGTTCCCCTATGTGAGGTACGTATGCCCTACATAAGGGGTGTGAATAAACAAACTGAGAGCTGTATTAATTCTATTTGATGGTCATAATGTCTGTGCACAGAAAGCAAGGCATTCCCAAACTTTAACAACCTGAAGAATGAAATGTAGAGTAGTAGCTACCATATATACCAAGCCCTATGCAAGTAAGAACTGACCTATAGTGTACAGAAGAAAATTGGTAAAGAAAATCTTACAGAAAAATGAGTGAATTTTAGCCTCATCTCACACACACACACACACACACACACACATACACACACACACACACACACACACACACACCACACAAAATCTTGCTGAAGCTTAACCAACTCCAGAAATGTGCAAAGCTTTTAAGTTACACTGCAGTCTGTGTGAAGAAAATGTGTCAGTATGGAAGGGTTTAATCAAAAGTGTTGTAGCTCTTTCTACCTAATTCTTTGAAAGCTCCATTGTTAATCTAAATGCCATCTTCTTTGAGAACATTAATCCAAAGTGTAAGGATCCAATATTAAGTAGGAAAAAGAAGCCAGAGACTGAAGAATCTGTCATTTCTTCCTGTGAGTTATATTTTTAGCTAGCATACAAAATATTGGGTTTTATTAAAATTTTCTTATATGCATATCATTCATTTGGCTCTTGTCTGCCTCCCCACTATCATCTTCCACCCTTCTTGATGGTGCCCTTTCTTTTTCCCTGCAAATACTCTCTCAGCTTCCTTTTTTTCATAGAAAATAGTTTTTTTTCCTTATAACCAGAAACTGTCATTTTAAAGCTGTGTATATAAGATACATGATTCTGTGGGTCTTGAGCCTTCTGGCATTGAAGAGAAGTGTCTGCTCTGATGTAGAAGTAATGTACAAAGTTGATTTGTCAGTTAACTAAAACTTAACCTCTGACTAGTCAGCTTTCTCTGACTTTCCTGACATATCTGTTTTCAGTGCACTGATTTACCACATCAGCAATTTGGCCACCTCTCTCTCTCTCTCTCTCTCTCTCTCTCTCTCTCCATATATATATACATATATATGTATATATATATATATACGTGTGTGTGTGTGTGTGTGTGTGTGTGTGTGTGTGTGTGTATTCTGTTATTGAGAGAATGGTGACCTGTAAATGGATGGGGAAGCTACTATTCCATGGGACAGAAAGTCCCCATACTGAAGTCATAGGGCATTTTGTTTTATACATGGAGACTTTTTTCAGCATTAGGAAGTCTCCCTCAGCTTTCTCAATCCTGAAGGGTAGTCCACAAAACAATTACTCCACACTATGTGCCTCATGACTCAGGTCCGCCTACCCAGGTTCTTTCAGCTCCGAATACTTGCTCTCATAGAATCAGTATGGAAAATTCTTTTTAAGGCCAGGTGTAATGAAATGTATGTGGCCCTTTTTAAAGTAAGAAAAAAACAGTATAAAAAGGAATATGCACTCCATTATCTCTTTTAAATGAATGTATTAAATGTTCTCCAAACTCCAACTTCTTCCTTCAGATTGATTTTCTTGATGTGCACTTTTTTATTAAGACAGCTGATATCTTCTGTGACTTGGTGAAGTTCTGACAGGGAAGGATGCAGAGTTTACTGCCTTTGTTTCTCTAGAATCTGGGAGAATGGTCTGGCGTAAAATATCTGTTAGATAAATGTTCAACAGTGAAGCAATTCATAAATAAATAAATTTAAGTTCCTGAGAGCAACAATCTACTCTTCGATGCAGAGCTCATCACACTTATGGGATCTCTGAGTACTCGTTATCAAAACAAAGAGCATTGATTGCCTATTACATAAGATCCTGTTTAGACAATGAGCAAGCACGCTCTCTCTGAGCTAGAACACTCTTTTATTAGCAACCTTTGAAGCTGGGATAGCATTCCCATAGTTTGTTAATGAACAACAAAGGAGAAAGATGCAAGAGCAGGTAATAAAGAAGGATGCTGTGGGATGGTCTGTATGTCAAATTATTCTGATTGGTCAATAAATAAAACACTGATTGGCCAGTGGTCAGGCAGGAAGAAGTATAGGCAGGACAAGGAGGAGAGAATTCTGGGAAGTGGAAGGCTGAGGAGACACTGCCAGCCGCCACCATGACAAACAGCATGTGAAGATGCCGGTAAGCCACAAGCCATGTGGCAAGGTATAGATTTATAGAAATGGATTAATTTAAGATATAAAAACAGTTAGCAAGAAGCCTGCCACGGCCATACAGTTTGTAAGCAATATAAGTCTCTGTGTTTACTTGGTTGGGTCTGAGCGGCTGTGGGACTGGCGGGTGAGAGAGATTTGTCCTGACTGTGGGCTCGGCAGGAAAACTCTAGCTACAGAAGGAACCTAGTTCTTCTTATCGTTGATGATTCTAGTGTTCTAGCCTAAACATAGAAGGCAAAAATTTTATGGAGGTTCGGCTCAGCTGTTAAGAACAATTACCGCTCTTCCAGAAAACCCATGTTGGATTCCCAGCACCTCCATTGTGGTTCACAACCATCTGTAACTCCAATTCCAGGAGATCTAACTCACTCTTCTGGATTCCAAGCACACCAGACATACATACTTGCCTTATATCCAACCTGGCTTTATATCCTAGAGCAGTGGTCTCAACTTGTGTGTCATAACCCCTTTGGGGGTCGAATGACCCTGTCACAGGGGTCGTCTAAGACTGTCAGAAAACACAGATATTTACATTATGATTCATAACAGTGGCAAAATTACAGTTATGAAGTAGCAACAAAAATAATACTATGCTTGGGAGTCATCACAACTTGAGGAACTGTATCAAAGGGCTACAGCCTAAGGAAGGTTGAGAACCACTGTTCTAGAGAGATATAAATGTATATTTTATAATTCTGAACTGATTACTGAACCATTTGACTTACCTTGAAAAAATTACTACTTTTATGACATTACAGCTATTTGGAAGCATAAAAACATCAGAATTCATAGGCATCTTGTTGTCATTGCTTTTTTAAAGAATTTCAGTTCCAGATTTTAAGTCCTGAGTAGAAAGTAAACATAAGCTACAACTATTATTTTCTGCAACAACACACCCAGGACATCAGTGTTGTAGCTGGCCATCCCTGTGGCCATCTCACCAGAGATGGCCAAAGGGTAATCAAACTTTTCAGTGGCACCTTTCTTTAAACAATGAAGATGATAGCACTAGGGATAGTACTAGATATGAGATGTCTCCAGACCAGGTGCATACTAGAGCTCCTATTGACTGGCTGAAGCTGGTTTAACTTTTGAAGCAAGTTTGCACCTGGCTTAACACACGCTACAGGATCAGATGGTTGGCAATCAGTTCCACTACCTATTTGGCTCAGCTTAAAAATCCCAGATCAAAATCTCAGCTGAACAAGGAGTGGAAAAGTACAGTCTGGTGCCTTTTGACTCAGCCAAATACAACTGCCAGTGTGGATCCAAGGACATGGTGGTCTGTTCTGAGTCATATCACCTCCCAATATTAAAATCCTTAGTAGTTCTTGCTTAAATTGCTTAAATCTATATACCAAAGGGAAAATGCTAGTTATAATTTCAAGGTTAACTAGAATATCTCAATTTTTCTGGTGGTTCTTTAAATTGAACAAGATTTACTATACATATATTTAATGCAAGACATCATGGTAGCTGATTACGAACACGAGGGAGACAAATGCAGACAGCAAAACAAAAAAGACAGAAATGCTAATTTCAAAGTGGCTGCAATGCAGTAGTTTCCTGAATATGGATGGCCAAAGTAAAATAGTTTGTATATATATACAACTGTATAATTGGTTGGGTTTATTGTTAATGATTGCTAAAAACAGAGTGTATTAAACTACAAGGGATATTAGTGAAATCCATGTTACTGTAAATAATATCTGGTTTAAAAAAAGCCTTGTGAATGAGCTAGGATTTTAGTTTAGTTTAGCTCTAATGTTTTATTGCATTTATTTACAGGAGATGTACACATACCCCCTCATGCATGTGGAAGGCAGAGGACAAGGTTCAGGTGTCAATCTCTTCTGATGTATATCCTGAGCATCAAGCTCAGGTCCTCAGGTTTGGCAGCAAATGCTTTCATCCACTAAGCCATCCTGCCCACCCCAAGTTAGCATTTTAAAATATTGTGGGGAACTGAGGTTATACTCCAGTTAGTAGAATACTTGCCTGGCATACATAACGCCCTTGTTCAAGCTCTAGTACAGCAATAAATAAGTAGAGGATACATCAAGCCATGCAAAACGTGTGAACAATACTCCTATGTCCAAATCAGCTGAGGCACAGCTTCCACAAAGAAGAATACAAGGAAACAAATCTGAAGAAAGAGGAGGGAGATGGATCATGAATGGCCTTCAGTCTATTACAAGTAGGCGCTACAAACAACTAGCAGTTGTGGCTATACATGGCTTGACTCTAGAAGTGTAGAATTATCAGCATTATACTTTAGACAGAATAACCTCATGGTATTGTACAGTGAGTTATTGGGAACAAAAAGAATTCTACCCACATGGAAACAAGTACAGTTGAAATGAGAATAGCAAAAATAAATAAAAAGAGTAATATTGGTAAAAATTACTTCCATTCTGAAACCTTGAAAGAACATATTTTCATATTTACTTGGGTAACTGTTGCTATGTCACATTTTATTAGTGAAACTGAACTGTAAATATTTTTCTACAATAATTTCCCCTGAGGTGTACTAAAAAGATTGGCTTCTAAGGGAAAATTTTACTTTTGTGCATTCTGTGTAAGAAAAAACAATTTTGGATACTTAAAAATTATGAAAACTTAAAAAGTATTTTATAGTTAAACATATTAACACTCAGCATTTTTACAACTGTTGTTGTTCAAAGCTATTTTTAGGCATTAACTTCAGGTTCTAAACTAATAGCTACACATTGTGGGACAGACATCACCAGCAAGGAGGGAATTCAGTATTAGTAATAGGGTTAAATGATGAAAAACAGACATAAAGATAATGAACAGTCACCTGAATGTTGTACTCATGAGGTAGAAAGAAGGACCCTTATTTATTTGTTCATAATCTCACATCTCCACAATAGCCTGGGTAAGATACTGGCAGAAAAAAAAAATGTGACCCCCTTGCACCTTTAATCAGAGCATCAGTTCTCTAATATAATGATTATTAAAGGTTTTGATATTAGAATACTTGTGAAGCAGGAGGGACTACTTCAGGATTTAAAAGAATCCTCTAACCAATTATTTTCTTCAATAAATCTGTACTATGAATGAAATGTATGAATAATGGCATTGCTTAGAGCATTCTTGAAAGTAGTGACAACTTGGTCCCATGTAAATTCTTAATCATTTTTGTTATTTAAATATGTACTTTTATATCCATATTAATTGCACCTTTGAAGGTTACAGAGTCCTATTTGTCAATGTTAAGTAATATTTATTAAATTTATAGAGGCAGGTTAAATGCTGGTATAGTATAATCTTTGTGCATGCATATGTATAAAGGATACACACACACACATATACACACACACACATAAGTGTGTCACTGTGCTGTAGGCTTTGAGGTCTCTTTTGCTCAAGCTTTGCTTAGTGTGACACTCAGACCACTTCCTATTGTTTGTGAGATGTAGGACTCTCAGCTTCTTCTCCAGCACCATGTTTGCCTGCGTGCCACATGTCCTACCATTACAGTAATGGACTGAACCTCTGCACTGTAAGCAATCCACCCCAATTAAATTATTTCCTTTATAAGAGTTGCCATGGTAATGGTGTCTCTTTGCAGCAATAGAAACACTAAGTAAAACAAAGTGTTACAGCTCTGAGGGAAATGGTTTTCCCAATGCAAGTGTTGAGGCTCTGAAGGGAAAGGTATCCTGTCAGTAAGGAGCCAAGGAATACCACAAAGTCACACCATATAACAATCCTCCCATAAGAGATTTATTGGGAAAGATATAGGAGGGTGGCTGCCTCTGCTCTAGTGAGAAGCATCAAAGAATTGAATAGGAGGCAGGCTTTATACAGGATTTCTTGGAGAAGTGTGGAGCTTTCCAGAATAGCTGGGGATTGCTGGGATTCTGTGGCCTGATCTTGGGGCAAGCTCAGGGATTGGTGAGATTTTGAGCTCAGGGATTGGTGGGATTCTGTGGCCTGCTCTTGGGGTAAACTTGGGGATTAGTGGGATTCTACAGTCTGATCTTAGGCTTTTTTTTTTCTCTGTAGGGCAGAGCTTGGCTGCCTGCAACTGGAAACAGGTGTGAGGGCTAGCCACTAAAGCAGTGTGGAGAGCAGGACCTGACTACTCTCAAGCCTTGAGGGATTTACACTCAGAAACAGAATATAAAGGGATGAATACAGTATTGGGGGCAGATTTGTCAGAAAGACCGGGGCAGATTTAAAAATACAATTGATCCCCAGATATACTTTAGCCTTAATATCAGACAAGATGTTTTGTAGTACACTCTACAAAAAGATGGTACTGACATTATCATAACAGAATTTCCCCTATTCAAACTGTTTTTCCACATCACTTCCTTTCAGAGGACCCTTCATTTAAACATTAAAAACAAACAGCAAAAAAAGCCTATGTGGACAAGGCTTCATCTTTTTAAGATACATTTCATTTGCCATTGTTTTATTACTTTTTACATTTTTTTCTTATTAGGAATTATAGTTTTACATATAAATATAAAAAACAACATAGAAGATAGCCTATGCTCATGCAATATTCCGCAGTGGTAACATTTCGTAGGTATCCTACACATCCAGGAAGTTAACACTGAAGAAATTCTTCAGAATATTCAGAGGCCACCATTTAATTTTTTGCTTTAGATTTTTTTAAGATTTATTTTTATTATTAATTATGAACAGCCGCTTAACAGGCCTGAGAATTGCAAACACGGTGCCAGCAGGCCTTGCCCTTCTCCCTTCCTCTCCCTTGCTAAACTGTTAGATCACATTCCTAAAGCTATCCACCCAGGTCTATTCCCTTGTTTGGCCACTTCCTTATGCCTGCCTAAAACCCCAAGGTCCAGCTATCAACATTCGTTATTTGAGCTACACTGAGTAACTCATCCTAAAACAGACTTCCCCCTTTTCGCCTTAAAAACCACTCCTGCAGAAAACTTGCTCTGTTTTCTTTGCCTGATCCGGAGGCAGCCCCACCCCGCTCCCGAACCCTCCAGGGTAATAAATCTTTGCGCTGAGAATTTGGTGTCTGTGTGTGTGTGTGTTCTGTGCCGACTTCAAGGCCCCTTACAAATAAATTATGTGTAAGTTTGTGTGGGTGTGAACCTGAGTGCAGAATCTATGGAGGCCAGAAGAGGGCATCAGATTTCCTTGAAGCTGGAATCACAGGTGGTTTGAGAAGCCCAGCACGGATGCTGGGGATCAAACTTGGGTCTTCTACAAGAGCAAAATGCACCCTTACTTGTTGAAACTTCTCTCCAATCCCAGATTCTACTAGTTTTATGTATAGTCATTTGTACATGCATGTGTATACATGTGCACACACGTACATGTGTTTACACACACATATACACGTGTGCACACACATGCATACACACATTCTTATATGTCACATTGTTGACCCATGTCCACCACCACCCCCAACTGAGACAGAATTATTCCATCTCAGGTTCTGCTTTCATTAGCTACAGCACTCTGCTTTTCTCCAGATCCTGAGTCTGTGAATCTCTGATCAAGTCTCTATTTCTATAATAGCATTTTAAGAAAACTAGCCCAGGAGGAGCTCCGGGAGCCCAATCGGTGAGAGAGAGGAGGGATTGTAGGAGCGAGAGATATTGAGACCATGATCGGAAAAAGCACAGGGACAAATAGCCAAACTAGTGGAAACACATGAACTGTGAACCAATGGCTGAGGAGCCCCCATGGAACTGGACCAGGCCCTCTGGATAAGTGAGACAGTTGATCAGCTTGAACTGTTTGGGAGGCCCCCAGGCAGTGGAACTTGGACCTGTCCTTGGTGCATGAGCCGGCTTTTTGGAACCTGGAGCCTATGCTGGACACTTTGCTCAGCCTTGGTGTAGGGAGGAGGGGACTGAACCTGCCTCGGCTGAGTCTACCAGGCTGGACTGACTCCCCAAGGAAGACCTTGCCTTGGAGGAGGTGGGAATGGGGGGGTGAAGGGGGAAGAGCTGGGGGGTGGGAGGAGGGAGGACAGGGGAATCCGTGGCTGATATGTGAAATTAAGTTAATTATAAAATAAAAATATTTTAAAAAGAAAACTATAAAAATAGAATCACACAGACTTTTACTTTCTGGGATGGACTCCTTTCACACCGTATAATTCCCTTAGATGCAAAGGTGTCCAGTGGTGAAGTTTGTTCCTTTTTTGAGTATTTTGTGCAAATTCCTCAGTCAAAATTAATTTTAGCTATTTTAGTCTATTTGCCTTTCCAAAAAAATTAGAACTTTTTTATTTTTTAAAAGATAGACTTCTAAGATTTTGATAAAAACGAAACCTCTATTAAATCTACCAATCAGCTTTACCATGCTATGTTACAATTCCTGTAAAGGTTATTTCTCCACTTATTAGGTTATCTTAGTTCTTGCATAGTAGTTTTTCATTTCAACATCTGTAGCTTGCAAATACTTTTTAGATTTATATTTTTGTTTTTCATTAGGGTGGTTTCAAGCCTTCTGTGTTCACCATTATAGTAAATATAGGCAGTTGGTTCTTGAATACCACGACTTTGGTCAGCCCACTTGTTCTTTCAAAGAGTTGACTTTTAGTTCGTGATTTATTTTTGCAGACTTCACAGAATGAGCTGTATAGACAGTAGCAGCACATTCAAACAGAAGTTGTTGTTCACATTCCTTCATGGTCTATTGGCTGACTTATCTTGATTGGTATCATTACATGTTAAAGTGTGAAATTATGTGTAGGTAAATAGAGTCTCAAAAATTGTAACAATAAATTTTCTATGATTTGATTTCCTTAAATAGTCATTAGTTATTTTGAATAAAGTGAATAAGTGAAAAGAAAGAATAGCATAACTATTTTCTGAGTTGCACTTTCATAATCAACTACCACCAGTATGAGCATAACAACATTTATTTGGTAACGCAATGCGCTTAGCAGCTCTCACCCGAACACATCATAAATGGTAGTTTTGAATTTTTTAAAAGGGCCAGCAAAATGACTGAGTGGATTAAGGTTGCTGCTTCCCAGCCTAACAGCATGAATTCAACCCTAGGACCCTCAGGGCGGAAAGAGAGAATCCCACAAACTGTCCTGTCTCCTCCACATATATGCTGTGGAATGCCCACACACACAAAGTGTAAAACGAAATTTTCTGTAAGTAACAATTTCTTACAAACATCAGGACAGAAATATATATTTGGATTTATTGTCATTTATAATTGTACTATAGAGGCTTTTATCTTAATCACTTCAAGTAGAAATAAATAATCTTATTACCACAAATTAATCATAATCAAGAGTTTTGATCTATTATAAAATTGTGTCTTTATAAGTCTAAGTAAGAAAAACAAAGTAATATTATAAAACTATAATTCTCCCTTGCAGTATTATCTTGGGAATAAAATTTCATGTCCACCTGGTTTTGCCCCATCCTGGGAATCTCCTGCATTGCTCTATATGTGGAATCAGGTAAAGACAGTGTTTTATTAGAAGATCTAGGAAATCAAATCTCAAAATCAGATGCATGAAAAATTAGCTAAGACAGATGTTCTAGGAAAAATGTTGTCATTGCCATTTAATGGTAGAATAATATAAATCCCTCTTTTATTTTATGTTTTTTGAAAGTATACTATACTTGTATCATTTTCTCCCCTCCCGTTTCATCTTTCTAACCCCTCCCATGTGCCACCTTACTCTGTCTCCCAAATTCATAACCTGCTTTTCTTTAAATGTTGATATGTGTGTAGATATATATGTATATATATACATATATATATACTATTAAATTCATAAGCACAATGCAATCTGTATGACATCTATATGGATATGATCTCAGGGTTGACCACTTGCCTAAGAAGGAGCACCTGTCTCTTACTCTCAGCTACCCACCATTCTTTGTCTAGGAATGAGGCCCCCTGAGCATAGGAACTTTCCCCTTCCCTATTAGAATGCCCATTGGTGTTGGTACTGAGTTGCTTTTCAGTTCTTGTTTAGGCAGCTATGTTGATGAGACTTCATGGATATAGCCTCTGAGATGTCTAGTTTGTGTTTTTTTTTTTAAATCCATTTTTAGGATTATCTATTGACATTTGTATGGGGTCCTTTGGTATTCAAACTTCTTCAATTTTGATGAGTTTTTTTCTAATTTCTTTGACTATTCACCACACGCTTGAGTGATAATGATATTAAATTTCTTAGCCTTTGTGCTAAGAAACACAAACCTGGGACCTGCTGTTCTGCTCATTCAATGAAGAGTTTCCTGGACTTGGGAGAATGAGTGAAGTATTTTTAGAAACCCTGTCTCTGCTCAGTCATTGCTCCACTGGGCATGGATGTCACATGACCTGTGTCTGACTCAACTAGTAAGTAACTAATATGAAAATCAGGTGGGCAAGTGGGTTCCTGAGCCAGACTTGTGTAAATGTTTCACATCAAACAGCAAGACAACCACTGTTTCAATAGCTAGAATAAC
>CABHPH010131691.1:0-15585 GCA_902168325.1 Peromyscus nudipes | reverse complement strand
ATCGGAAAGAAGTGTGTTTAGATAAAAATAATCCAAACCTTCTGCACTGTAGTTAGTGCAGCTAGCCCTTGTCCAATCAGCCTCCACAGGGTAAGCACTGATGCGTAAGGCTCTACGCTTTTGTTCATTTCTTGTTACTGGAATTTCATGTTTATTTTTTCTTGCTGGATGACCAGATGGTAGAGATGGTGATCCAACATTTATTCAGCCTTGCCCTTCTCAGCTCCCAGGTGGACATGTTCTCAGCTGGTGTGCTGTCTGTTTGCCATTGGTAGTTAACGTCATCTGAGCGTCTACGTTGGTAATTGGGAATGGTGATGTGTGGTTGCTGAGGTGCTGCTGACTCGGTCTCATCTGGTTTTCCTTTTCTTCTTCATTGTTACCTCCTCCAGGCTGTCTTTGTCAGGAAGCCCCTGCAGAATTGCAGACTGTAGCTCCTGTGCATAGTCTGCTCTGCCGTGTTCCCCTGCAGCCTGATTGTCAGCATCCTCCATCAATCTCCCTGCACAGCAGGGGTGAAGCCTGTGGTAGAGGCCCATGGAGAGGGGGTCTCTGCAATAGTGAGGTGGGACTCTCCTCTCTCGGGAAGGGCTTGGCCTTTGGGAGAGTTTCCTCATTCTTCTCTCCCACTTTCTAGTAGTTCTTCTGGAACTCTCTGCATGCATAGATTCTTTAATGAGACCTACTGGCTTGAGCTGGAAGTGTACCAGGGCCTGTAAGATTGGCAACATGGATGGCCTACTCTCCCTCAGCCACATGAAACTCTTCTCTTGTACACCTCTGCTATTTTCTGGAGTTATTCTTCTAGACTGGAAGTCTGATATACACATATCAGAAGTCAAAAAGGAAGCCTTACCTTCATTCTGTTGATGAATGCTACATATCCTTTTAAAAAAAACTTTTTGACCCTGCTATCAGGTGCTACCAGCATGAGGCCCCCAAGCCGCAGCTCCCTGTGCTGCTGTCTGTCTCGTGCTCCTTGTGAGCGCTGCTGAGAGCTGGGGCTGCTAGCTGCTGGGCTTTGGTCCTGTTGCGTACCGTTGGGGTGCTGGTGCATGGCCGGCTCTGAGAAGTGCCTGTGGTAAGTTGTGCAGAGCTCTTGGGTCTACTCTTGCTGCCGCGGGAAGACTTTGATTCCTCCAGGTGATTAGCATGCATGTTTATGTGTTGTATGTCCTATACTGTCGTGAAAAGACATGAGAGGCACAGGAGACGGTAGTTTACTACGTGTTGTAATTAGCTGGAAAGATGCACTACTTCCTGGAGATGTCACACGGCTTTAAGCAGATACTGTCAGCTCCTGAGTTCACAGCAGGAGCAGTAGGAGGTGGGTATGAAATTGTAGTAGTGCACTGTGGACTGGGGCTAATTTTATGTAGTTAGGATTTAATAATGGGCTTTCCTCTCTCTCTCTCTCTCTCTCTCTCACTCTCTCACTCACTCACTCTCACTCTCAATTACTGGCTCTTACAATTCCAACTCTTTTTTTTTTTTTTTTATCCTGGTTGGCCTTGAACTTGTGATGGATCCTCTTCAGTGTTGGGATTATGGGCATGCACTACTACATCTGATTTAAATACTGTATCTTTAAAAAAAAATTTTTTTTTTTTATTTGTTGAGACAGGGTTTCTTTGTGTAGCCTTGGCTGTCCTGGAACTCACTCTGTAGACCAGGCTGGCCTGGAACACACAGAGATCTGCCTGCCTCTGCCTCCTGAGTGATGAGATTAAAGTTGTGCACCACTTAAATACTTAAATATTTAATACATTTAAAGGCTTAAATACTGTATTTTTATGTGCCCTTACGTTTATCTAGTTGTGAGTGACATGATGTACAATCTGTGCTTTCTAAATTTTGATGAAAGTTGACATTTTATAAGGTTTATGTATATATTTTATGGTAGTAGGTGATAAAGTAGATGATGCTGTATTATGTATTTTATGTGCTCATGACATTTTTCCTTAAGTCTTGGTATTCCTAGGCTGAGTTTTTTTTATTTTTAAAATATTACAAAATTTCTCCCCATACCTTAAAAACATTTCACATGTAAAGTAGACATGTGTAACTTAAATCTGGATTCTTCAAGGGTTAGCTATACATGAACTATCTCGGAGATGAGACCTAAGTCTAAACATGAATTTCTGTTCTTTCATTAATAACTTATAAACATAGCACATGAGGGTTGGGGATTTAGCTCAGTGGTAGAGCGCTTGCCTAGCAAGCGCAAGGCCCTGGGTTCGGTCCTCAGCTCTGGAAAAAAAAAAAAAGAAATTTAATTTTGGGCTGGAGAGATGGCTCAGAGGTTAAGAGCACTGACTGCTCTTCCAGAGGTCCTGAGTTCAATTCCCAGCAACCACATGGTGGCTCACAACCATCTGTAATGAGATCTGGCGCCCTCTTCTGTATACATAATAAATAAAATAAAATCTTAAAAAAAAAAAAACCCACCTGAGAAAAATAAAATTAAAAAAAAAAAAACATAGCACATGAGTAACCTCAGATAATACTTAGTGAGCACGTGTGTTTTGACTGCAATCCAAATGTTGAGTAAAGTCAGATGGAATTTCCCTTGGTGACATCGTGTTTGTGCCCTCCAGTTTGTAGATTGGGTAGCGGTTTGAATTTAGAGTGGTAGGTTATGGTGACTCGGTCTCAGTTCTTCGCCGGAGGCTCATGGGTTTCCATCTAGTTGGGACCTGTGCACTGTGCACAGTTCTAAGAACTCCCTGGAATCACAGAGTTCCCTTGGGGAGACCTTTATTTTGGAAGAAAGGATCTGTGGCTTTTACCACTTCTCCCAGACTCAGCCCTTCAGTTCTGCCCCTCTCACTGGACACATGCCTTGGTTTAGATAGACTGTAAGTGTTATTGGTTGACTGTTGTGTTAGTTGATGGGCATGTTTATGTGCAAAACACTTTAAGCTATAAAAAGAATTACTGCATGGGTCTTTCTAGGATGTAACCAAGACAGGTCATATACTGAAGTACCATGTGAACGTGAGCTGGTTCCTTTAGATGTAGAACTTTTTTCCTTGACTGCTTCTCATTCTTCAAGTTTTAGCTCAAATGAGACCTCTTTGAAGTATCTGTCCCCAGTCGTTCCCCCCCCCCAAAAAAAACCCACCGTTTTTGTGGAGACAGGTTCTCCTGTAGCTCAGGTTGGCTTCAAGCTTCCTGTGTAGTTGAAGATGACCTTGAATTCCTTATCTACACTCTGAAATGCTGGGGTTACATGGTTTTTGACAGTCTCTAGTAGCTCTGGCTGACCTTGGATTTCTGTTGATCCTGCAGCCTCATCCTGAGTGATGGGCTGGCTGCTGTGAGCCACCGTGTCCACCCTCCTGTTATTTCTATGATCTGAAAATTGATCTTTGTTAATTTGTTTGTGGTCTGTCTGCTTTCCTGGATAAAATAATTTTTGATAGAGAAACCCTGTTTCTCGTCTATCAGAGGCTGTTAGAGACTTATACATAGATGACATTCAGTAAATATTTCTTAGTAATTGTGAACATTTGATGTGTAGATTGATATTTGCCCGATTGTAAGATTGATGCTTGTTTTTTCTTCCTAAATAGTGAAATAAGAAAACCAAGCTAGTTTTAATAAAGCTAAATTTAATACAAATTTTATTCTTTTTTTTTAAATAATTTATTTTATTTGCATTGGTGTTTTGCTGCATGTATGTCTATGTGAGGATGTCAGGTCTTGAGTTACAGACAGTTGTGAGCTGCCATGTGTGCGCTGGGACTTGACCCTAGGTCCTCTGGAAGAGCAGTCAGTGCTCTTAACCACTGAGCCATCTTTCCAGCCCTACAAATTTTATTCTTGATACCAATTTATGAACCTATTTGATGAGACCGTTTAAATTTTTAAAAAATATTTATTTTACTTTATGTATATAAGTGTTTTGCCTACATATATGTATGTGCACCATGTGTTTGGTGCCTGTGGAGGTCAGAAGAGGATGTCCCATCCTCTAGAACTGGAGTTAGAGTTGATTGCGAGCTGCCATTTGGGTACCTGAGTCCTCTAAAAGAGTTCTTAACTGCTGAGCCATCTCTCCAGCCTTGAAACATCATCATCATCATTATTATTATCTTTTGTTTGTTTTGTGAGACAGGGTTAAAGGTGTGTGCTACTTTGTCTGGCCAAACTCTTTTATTTTTAAAGGATCAAATTTGAGTGCTCCCGTAAAGCTCTGAGCGTGACTGTGCTATAGTGATCTAAATGATTCAAGGAGAGAAGAGCAGCAGTGTCTTCTGGAGAGAGGAGGGACGTATATCTCATGTGTGGCAGAAGTAGAGCGCCTTATTTGATTCATCCCTTTGTGCTGAGAAGAGCAAATGAAAGTACAGAGAAAGACGTTCTCTCTGCTGGTCTCCGGGACCGGCCGCAGGCTCGTCAGACCACCAGACTTCCGTTATATGGCTTAAGAGCAGCATATCTGAGCGCTGCGACGGACTTCCATAAAATTTACATTTTCCATTGATGTCAGTTAATACTAGTGTTTAAATTTTGTAGTGCTTGTAAAAGATCAGTAACAGTTTTGTATTTTCAGAAAAGGGCTAGGATGGTTCTTTGGTTTGCAAAGATAACACTTCTATTAAGATTTTGTTTCAATATTTTATAGTTAATTTTTTTCTTTCAGAACTATGAAATCTTATTTTCATGTTACAGTAGACCTAAGCATATGTAGTGGAAAAAAATCTTCATTGAAAAAATAATAATTTGTGATCTTTCCTTCATTTAGTAGGAGGCCTCCCTCAGGTAAGAATGTAGGTGTGAGTGTCATATGCACTTGGATTGAATTCTGGGTCTACTCCTTGCTGGTATTTGACTTTTCTACCTTGTTTTCCTCTTTGAAACTGGGAGAGTGTTAGGATCTATTTGATAGGATCAGATTAAATGCCTGGAAGTATTTGGTTCAGTGCTGGACACACTGTAGGAACTGCAGAATGTTAATGGTTATAATTATCAGAAAAGCTGCACAATGGGAAATGTTTATTAGTGTTTTTCAGTTGACATTTATTCCTTTAATATGTTACATGAATTATTTCCATTTAAGGAAGGGAAAGTGGAGCATGTTGAGTTGTGAGAATTAGGAGAACAGAATGGAGAACTGGTTCTTATGGAAGAATCTCCACATTGTTATTAACACAGCTTCAGATAGGCTTCTTGTTTTGGATAAGCACCTAGAGTGGGTTATAGAGTTCAAGGGGAGTTGCATTAGTGAACAGGTAGAAGGCAAACTTATCATTGGGTGAATGAATTTTAGTAGCTGTCTACCAGGGCAGGCTCAAAGTTTAACTTAACCTTGGTAATTGCTTACTTTAATCAGTAACTACAACTTGAGAATATAACTTTGTATTTGGACTGTCAGGCAGATCCGTAGACGTGCAAGTACACAAGCACGGGCCTTTAGGGAGGGGATGCTTGGAGAATAAAACACCTGGACATTTAACAGCACTTAGGCGTCGCACCTCCTGTCCCTGGCCCATCTTCCAGCACACACTATGGTGGGGCACAGCTTTGTTTAGACGGAACCTTTGCTTTGAGTTTTAAGCCATGGTAGTTTTGTAGCATTTTGCTTTGAGTCAGAAGGAGACAGGAGGAGTCGAATGAGAAAATATCTTACCTTTTGCTTTATTGAGCTTTTTGTGGTTAAAACAAAGTTTGATGAAACTTTTCTCAATATGAGCAGTGTCACGTATCCCAAGTGGCTCTTAGTTGGTGTTGTAGAAGGTCCTGGATCCTCTCAAAATTCCAATGGTTTTTGGCTCTCTATTGATGTTTTTCTGGGCAAAGTTTAGAGCTTTTATCAGATTCTCAAAGGGGTTCTCCAAGGGCTAGGAGCTGCTCCTGCGCTCTGTGTGTGTGCGCGCGTGCGAGTGTGTGTGATTTCCCCAGTGAGGAAAGTTTGTCATATAGTCCATCTCTGTACAGGGCGATCTCATGACTAGAGGTTTCATTTCTTGTCTGTTGTTCCTGAGTTTTAATTTCTTTTAACACCAAGCAGAATTATAGAAGGTGTTATTACTATTTTATTATCATTCTCATCAACATTATTATTATTAATTGTTTCTAGAAGGTGTTTGAAGGTAGAAAGCACCGAGCGACTATTCTGTGGTTATTTGGAGTTTGTTTGTTTGTTTGTTTGTTTTGTTTTTTGTTTTTTTGAAACAGGGTTTTGCTGTGTAGCTTTGGAGCCTATTCTGGAACTCACTTTATAGCCCAGGCTGATCTCGAACTCAGAGATCCTCCTGCCTCTGCCTCCCAAGTGCTGGGATTAAAGGTGTACATCACCATGTCTGGCTTCCACTTGGAGATTTTTGATGAGCATCATTAGAAAAATTAAGCTGGATGAATAGCAATACAATTGAATGTGCCTATAAATGGGTAATTTTGCTCCTTGGACTAACTGTGAATCTAGAAGTTGGGAAAGTAAACTCAGATTGTCCTTTCTGGTAAAGAAATAGTGATGAAGACAAAGAAAATGTGCTGCTTCTGCTATGTGCCTGGCAGCGTACCCGTGGCTCTCATTTCAGAGCAGAGTGTGTTTGCTAGTAAGCAGGGCCAGCAACTTGCTGCTTTGAGAGAGAGACAGGGTTGGAGGCCAGGCTCCTTGGCTCCACTGTCTTCTCTATGATAGCCATTAACAGATGAAGCCAGGTGAGCCCTGGGCTGACCTGACATGTCCCTGTGCTGGGTCGTGATGGCTTACCGAGTGAGCCATCTTACTACTGACTTCGAGAACCCTGAAAGTTCGGAGGAGATTACAGTGGGCAGGAAGAGCAGAGCAGGCCGAAGCAAGTGACTGGTCAGCAGCAACACCTTACGGTGACGGGGAGTGGCCCAGGTCAAGAATCTGGGAGTTGGAAGAAGGCCAGGTAGGAAGCCCGGGTGAATTACTGTTTCAGAGAAGGCATGGCAGCCACAGAGGAAGGCTTGGCACACTAGGAGGGTGTGCCCCGCCACTCCCTTTCTTCCTGTGGGGAGGAGCTGGGTTTAAGTCTAGGTGGTAATTCCTAGTCTTCTGAACTAAGAATTGGAACTTAAAATTCAATTTTGGTAAAACAGGACTCATTTTTTTCAGGGCAAATGTGAGGAGTAAGTAAGCGTGGTAAGTCCCCAGTGTGTAGCCAGTTGCTTAATGAACATTCCTTCTCTCTTTCTGCTGGCCATTGGTATTTCTTGGAGTCAGCCTGATGGTTCAGGATCTTGTTGGAGAATCTGCAGAGTCAGAGAAGAGATCTGGCAAAAGTTCATTCATTGTGTGGGCATCATGAAAGACCTACTTCATTCACAGTGCTTCAGACTTAACTGATCCAGGGTTACTTGTACCTGGAATACTGTTCAAAGTAAAACATGAACCCTTAGAAAGAACATGGGAAAGATTGGGATTGGGTTTCCTTTTAGGGAAAGTACTGTCTGTTAAATAAGGGAATACAATCTTTGGAACTAGACTCTTGCCCTAGGAGGCATGCCTGGCATATTGTTGGACTTCTCTCTAGATCCTCGGAGGCAGGACAGTGTGTTCAGGCTCCTGAGAGGTTGTCTGGTAGCAGTGGACAGATTAGAGCTGTTGCCTGTCCTGCACAGAATAGATGTACAATACTTTTCGAGTGAGTGGTTTGAAGTCAAGAATAGTAAGAACAGAAGAGAAGAACATTGTGAGGGCAGCAAGACTAGTTTTAACTAGTTTAAAAGTTTTCCTCATCCTATTGTTTCATAACGTGTGCATCAAAAAGACTGATACTTATCCTGATTTGTGAACAGAAGTCAAAATAAGTTGAAAACAGATTGATATAGGGGACTTTGAAAGGAAGTTTCAGGGTTTTCTCTTTCATGCTGTCCTTTGTCCATCTGCATACTTTGCCCCTTCATTCTCATCTACAATTGATAGAACTAGCTAGTGGTTTGTTTGTTTTTGGTATTTTGTTTTTAATTTTTGAGATTATAATATACTTATATTTCTCCCTTCTCTTTCCTCCCTCTAAATCCTCCCATATACCCCTCCCTGCTGTCCTTCAAGTTCATGGCTTCCTTTTTTCACTAATTATTATTGCATACATCTGTGTATATGGGTAGACATATATGTTCCTAAATATAACCTGCTGAGTCCATATAATGTTACTTGTATGTGTGTTTTCAGGGCTGACCATTTGGCACTGGACAACCCCAGCTCTTCCCTGGGGAGGATCACCTCTTCCATTTACAGTTCTTTGTGTAGGGTTGGGGCCTCCTGGGTTAGTTAGTGCTTTAAAAAAAAAGCAGGTTTTTTTTTTTTTTTTTTTTTTTTTTTTTTTTTTTTTTTACTCCAGGGCACAGTGGCACATTCTTATAAGTAATTCTGGCACCTGGGAGGTTGAGGCAGAACGATCAGGAGTTCAAGGCCAGCTTTTGCTGCACAGTGAATTCCAGTTCATCCTAAACTACATAAGACTCTTCAGAAATGAAAACTAAGGGGCGGGAGAGATGGTTCAGGGGTTAAGCTCACTTGCTGTTCTTGGAGAGGATCCAAATTTGGTTCCCAGCACCCATGCTGAATGGCTCACAACCACTTGTAACACCAGCTTTAAGGGATCTGATGTCCTTTTCTGGCCTCTGCAGGAAACCTCAATACATATAAATAAAAGAAAAAATAAATCTTAAAAACATTTACCTTGATATATCCTGCCAACATGAAAATTTGAAAATTAGAATACTAAATACAGCTGCTCCTGTCCTTTCAGTTAATCACCGTTTTTTATTATTTATTGTGTGTGTGTGGTTTGTGTCACACCGTGTATGTGGAGGTCAGAGGACAGTTTTGTGGAGCTGGCCCTCACCCTCCACCTTGGAATTGGCTTAAACTCAGTTTCTTAGGCCGTCAAGCACCTTTCCTGCTGCGCTGTCTCATTGGCTCTTCTGTTTGTCTCTTGAGACAGGGTTTTGCTCTACATCCCAACCTGTCTCCTTGCTGGGATGGCAGACCATTGTGTCCTGTGGTTTTTAGTGCCCACTTCCCAGCTCTGGGACTGTGCTGCCTACTTCTGTCAGCCGGATACAAGCTAGAGTCATCTGGGAAGAGGGAACTGTGACTGAGAAAAGGCCTCCATCAGTTTGGCCTGTAGGCAAGTCTGCGACACGTTTTCTTAACTAATGATTGATGTGTGAGGGCCCAGTCCACTGTGAGCAGTGCCACATCTGGACAGGTGGTCCTGGGTTGTGTAAGAAAGCAGGTTGAGCAAGCCTTGAAGAGCAAACCAGCATGTTCCTCCATGGTCTCTGCCTCAGTTCTTGTCTCCCACTTCCAGCCCTGGGCTGCTGCCCTGCCTTCCCTCTGATGGACTGGAACCTGGACGCCAAGTAAACCCTTTCCTCCACAAGTTGCCTTTGGTCATGGTGTTCCATCACAGCAATAGAAAGCAAACCAGGATAGGGACTCGTCTTTAGGTTACCAATAACTATCTATCACTGTGCTTTTTGTGTGGTGCTGTGACGGAACCCAGTGTCCTACACAGGCTGGGTAAGCACCCTGCACTGGAGCTTTATTACTGAACTGTCTTTGGCATCATCCTGTTCTCAGAGGCATTAAAAACTCATACTAACAAACGCATACAAAAGCACTGCTGTTTGTAATGATGACTACACATCATTTAGAAATAATGTGTAATAGTGTCTTCTGGACACAACACAGCCATAGTACTTACAGGCTCACTGCAGATGTTATCTGCAGAAGACCTGCACAAGATGGGGCCTGTCAACATTCCATTAAATATGGGGGAGGGGCACATGTGGGGCCCCACCCCTCCCTCATGGATTATGGGCTGTTATTTAATGGTTGCTGGGAGAGGGGTAGCATTTTTCTTTCTTTTTTTTAAAAATTAATTTAACAAAAAACCCAAAAAACAAAAAAACACAATAGCCTCAACTTGGGGGAGCCATCTGTAAGTTTTCTGTTGTGTAGATCCCCGCTGTAGCACTTGCTTGCTGAGGAAATACGGCTCAGAGTTAGTTCTCTGAGACTTTGTATAGAGCTGTGCTGTATTGTAGTTAGATTATGATTGGGTGTTGTTAAAGATAGTTCAAATAAACTCAAGTTTATTTGAAGTTTTCTGGTTTAGTGGAGGATTCTGGGAATGAGAGACTTGAAGAATATCTAATTTTCCCTGTACTTTATTTATGTGTTGTGTGTACACACGCATGCCATGGCTTACATGTGGAAGTCAGGTGACAACTTGAGGGAGCAGATTATCTCTAACCACCATGTGTTTTCTGGGGATTTGGGTGGTCAGCCTTGGCAGCGTGTGCCTTTCCCCACTAAGTCATTTTGGTAGCCCTACATACTTTTGTCTTAGGAATGCTAGACTATACTTAAACTCCTGAATTAGTGAAGCTTCCATGACACAAATTTAAAAGGGTTTTCATAATAACATGCTTGTCATGTTGCCACGAAAGGCATCTGTATGGCCCCACTGACTTGATTCTTCCAGGACTTTAACGTCTCATTGAAATATTTTAGTGGACTCTGGAATTCACCTCATTTGTTCAAAAACTTTTATTGAGTTCTGTGATGGACCAGGCATTCTCCTGGAAATGTAATGGTAAGCAAAATAGTGTGGGTCTCTATTCTTCTAAGTGGTCAGCAGTTATCAGTTCATACAGAATTCTAACAGTGATGAGTTTTGTTGGAAAATTCAGGAGCTTCTTGGAGGAAGTAATGTTTATGCTGGGATCCAAAGATGGAGGAGGTAGATTGATGAGGTTCTTTTTCTTTCTTGGAGACAGGGTCTGATAACTTACTGTGATGCTGAAGCTGGCCTTGAACTCCTGATCGTCTTGCCTCCACTCCCAATTGCTGGATATAGTCATATGTTACCACCCCTGGCTGAGATTTGTCTTCTAAAAAAGGCCCCTAGGACCAGAAATCACATTGGATGAGGTTATTAAAGTTGTCAGGAACCAAATCATCTAGACTTCCTTAAGGTAGTTGTATGCCCACAAAATGCATAACTCACCTATAGAACCCCCTCGGTAGACAGGAAGAATAGTGTTTTCCCTTCACTTTTGTATGTTTTTGTGTGATGTGTGTGTGATGTGTGTGTGTGTGTGTGTGTGTGTGTGTGTGTGCATGCGCATGTGGTTGGTTGATGGGATGTTCAATAGCACGATAAAATATTTCTTTGAGATAGCCTTATTGTTGGAGTTGAAATTAAGGTTTATTTTCTCATTCTTTTTTAAAATGGTACAAGGGGTCAAACCTGTTGACTTGTGCATGATTAGGCAATTGCTCTACCTCTGAGCTACATCCTTAGCCTAGAGTTAGGCTTTAAAAAGTTGTCATGATAACATGTATTTGTCATCTTTTTTTTTTTTTTTTGAGACAGGGTTTCTCTATGTAGTTTTGGAGCCTATCCTGGAACTCACTCTGTAGACCAGGCTGGCCTCGAACTCACAGAGATCTGCCTAATTCTTTGAAAACAAATCGGTTAATGGTTATTTGCTTTTTAAATATTGCAATTTTCAGTCTGACAATATAAACAAATCACGTCTTTCTAAAATTAAGTGCAATCTATAGTTTTTAATTTTATGTTGTGTTAATGCTGCCAGATGTTAGCTACCAAGTCATTATACTGCATGCTCTTAGATTCCATGTGGTTGTTTTTGTTTTTGAGAAGGGGTCTTCCGCTGGGCTGCTTTCAGCTTCCTAAGTGCTGAAACTGGAGGCGAGAGCCACCATACTGGCCTCAGTGCTTTAGCTCACTGTCTGACGAGCCACTTCTTACAATGATGAGGGACATGATCCAATAATTAATTCACTTTGAAAGTAAAGGGTTTAGAGGATTAGAACTAGACTTACTGTTTTTTTCTTTAAAGAACTAGATTACTGTTAGAATCTGTCTTAGGGTTTCTATTGCTGCAATAAAACACCATGACCAAAAAGCAAGTTGAGGAAGAGGACAGGAACTCAAACAGGGCAGGAACCTGGAGGCAGGAGCTGATGCAGAGGCCATGGAGGGGTGCTGCTTACTGGCTTGCTCCTCTTGACTTGCTTAGCCTGATTTCTCATAGAACCCAGGAGCACCTGCCCAAGGATAGCACCACCCACAATGGGCTGGGCCCTCCCACATCAGTCACTAATTAAGAAAATGCCCTACAGGCTTGCTTACAGCCCAGTGTTATTTTCTCAGTTAGGTTCCCTCTTCTCAGATGTCTCTGGCTGTGTCAAGCTGACATGAAACTGACCTGCGTAGAGTCCATAGACGTTCACTCAGTGAGACCTCAAGCAGCAGTTAACATTTGTGCTCTTAAGATTATTGTGCAGTTTAGAAATAATTGAGAAGGTTTCGGATATGACAGAGTGAAAAAAGTGAACTTAATTCATCTCCTTGTCACTAATTTAAACTCTTCTTACTGTAGCTGGGTGTTGTGGCACAGACCTTTAATCCCAGCACTTGGGAAGTAGAGGCAGACAGTTCTCTGAATTCTGGGCTAACCTGATCTACATAGAGAGTTGCAGGCCAGCTAAGGATACATAGTGAAACCCTGTCTCAAAGTTTTTGTTTTGTTTTCTGTTGTAACAAAAATTGTCCAGACTTTTCTGTATACTTAGTCTATGTGTGAGTGCTGTCCTGCTGGAATTGGAACTGGATTTTTGACAATTCACTCGAGGTAAAGAGACCATCTGAAATCATTTCGGGCTCTGCTCTTTGGAAGATCTTAACCAGGTAAATAAAAGGACCATAGCATTGGAGCTTTTGGTCGTCAATGCCTGAATGGTTGTAGGTTTCAGAATGATTTTAGTCTTTTTTATGGGTAGTCAGATTGTATACCTATGATTGCGAATTGACATTAAACTAATCTCTAAAAGTTTATTTACTTTATATGTCAGACACAGAGCTGACATGAGTGACGTGGTCGCATGTATGCCACGGCGTGCGTGCAGACGTGAAAGGACAACTTTGAAGCAGGGTCTCTCACGTTGCTGCTGATTGGATCCGCTCCTAAGTATCCCAAGCTAGCAGGCCTCTGAGGCCACTCCTCTGCCTCTGCCTTCCATCTCCCTGTAGGAGTGCTGAGATGACAGATGGACTCTACCACATCTGTCCTTTTATGTTGTTTCCAGGGATTGAATTTAGGTTGTCAGGTTTTCAGAGCAAGTTTTACCTTACTGAGCTGTCTTCCTGAATTTGGGTGATGTATTTTTTCAGAGTTTTAGATAATGGTTATTCTTTTTCATTTGTATTAGTGTAGCGCATTCACTCCCTCCCACCCACTTTCTCCAAAGTTGTTTATATGCTCTTTTTTTCAGAAGGTAATTTCTCCATGAGAAAGTATTTGATACTCCTTTCTGTCTGTAAATGTGAAGAAATGTGATTTGTCTCTTTCTTGGTAGGTTAGTCGTGAAGTTTTGTCTGACTCATTTGGAGAACGTGAGTAATTAGTAACATCCCCCAAAAGTATGGTCAGTTGTGAGGGTTGTTGTGAGTTAGTATAGCTCATACTAAAGAATACTCGTAAATGTTATATATAAATACTATACTTATATATAATAAATGCTATAGATAATATTAGCTGTCTTTTTTGGGTTACCATTTATTTATAGATGCTGTTTATTACCTGATCTTACCACTTGGGTCTCAGTTGGATTTTGTGACTAATATCTTTTTGTGTGCTGTGTTTAGAAATGTGGGTGTTTGTTTTTTACAATCTATTTAGTCTTATTGACTACATCAAGTAAAATGATAACTCACTATATAACATTTGCTTAGTGAACTTTACAAAGCAGTTAAAAAGAATTTTTGGGTAACATTTGGAGGCTGTCAAAATTAGTACATTACTGAAGCTAAAGACTAGTCTAGCCAAGCGTGAGCTCGCTGTGTTATGACAGATGTTAAAGCATTGTGTTCACCTGTCTTCTCCAGCTGCTGTGGCAAGTTGGAGTGGGTGGAGACTAGGGAATTGGATGTGTGTCATGACACTGGTTATCATCATTGTGAAGTGGCAGGGGGCACTGTTGGTGGTTGCCAGTTATAGTTCAGTAGCTAGTGGGTGCTACCTGGACAGACAGGAAATAGCTGTTAATCCTAACACTTTATGTTAAGTGGGAACATTGAAGCATCTTTAAAAAAACCAAAGTTTTTAAGAGTTGTGTAGAAGTATCTTTGCAGCAGGTGGCCTAGAATATGTATTTTATGTGTTAACTTTTTCATCATCTGTGAATTTTTACTTAGAGCTATTTTTATGAGAAACTAGGATTTGAGCACGTGGTAATTTTGATTAGTGTTAAACCTGCAGTTAGTCAAAAACACTTAGCTGTGTTTTCTTTCTTCCCTCTGAGAAGTTACGGTTATTACAGTGTCCACTTGTATTGAGAATTATAAAATATGCTTGTCCTTGACCTGCCTTCAGTTCCTGTTTGTTTTGTCCTTTCTCTTTGGACAGATGACCTCAGAGCCTGTTTGCCCATCTGTGAAGGGTGAGAACATCTGCCTTGCAGGACTCACGGAGGAAGTGGTGTGTGTGCAGTGCCACCAGCAGTACTAACAGCTGGCAGGTGCTTGGTAACGGACAGCTGTGAAGTTCTGTCCTTAAGGTCAGGGTCCAAGGCCACTCTTGCCGGGGTAGTTCTGGCATCTGGGAAAGTTCCCTGCTCAGTTCTTGTTGAGGAGGAAAGCAGTTGCTCGTGTGTGTGAGTCAGTGCTGATTCTTCTACACTATCTCTTTGTACGCCTTCATTTTCTTGGACTGCTTTCACAGGGCCTGCTCTAGGTGTGCAATTATCTCGAGTGTCCCTGTAAAGACAGGGAATTAGGGTTGTGATTTGCTCTGGCTAGCTTGAGAGGTGGTGTTTTGGCAGAGTGCATTCTCAAAGGCCCCTGGTTCTCAAAGGTTGCCAAGCACTGTGCAAGGTCCTGGGTGGAAGTTTCCTTTTCTGATTTTGTTTTCCATCTCTTCAGCTGTGTCTGAGGCTGACAATGTGTGGGATGGGGGAAGCTGCAGGATGAGCACGTATCGGATGAATGAGTGTGGCAGTGTGCATATATCAAGATTTGTGGGGTCTTTTTTGGCTAACATTTATTGAATTGCCCTGAGGAGCAGGTACAATATCCAAGCCTTAAGTAATATTATTGCAGCCTTGGCAATAAAACCAACTCCATTTCCTGTCACATGTGTGGCTTAGGCTGGACAGAGATTGGCTGTTCCACAAGAATCGCTGCTAGGACTAACCTGGAACCTTTCGTCTCCTTGCCTGGAAATGTGCTACAGGAGTTTGAGGATGGGGCATAGAGCTGGAGGGCATGGGTTTCATGGGGGCATGAACGAGTGGAAGAGGACCCAGAGAGAGAGTGGTATTCTGTTCCCTTCTCTCTGTCCCTTTTTTGAGACAGAGTCTTTCTGTGCAGCTCTGGCTGTTCTGGAACTCTATGCAGATCAGGCTAGCCTAGAACTCGCGGAGATCTCCCTGCCTCTGTTTCTTGCTATGATTAAAGGCGAGTGCCACCATGAAGCCTGACTTCCCTTCTATTCTGGCTCCTCACCTGCACCATGAAAGATGAGATGCTTAAAGTTTCCACTCTGGTCTTGTCTAGGGTCCCCCCC
>CABHPH010131690.1:801-15439 GCA_902168325.1 Peromyscus nudipes | reverse complement strand
TTGTGGAGATCTTTGTCTTTAGTATTTCTGGACAGTATAGTCGAGCCTTCCCGTAGTGTTTGACTTTTCTTTTACAATATTTTTTTTGTTTGTTGTTTTTTTCGAGACAGAATTTCTCTGTATAGCTCTTGGCTGTCCTGGAACTCACGCTCTAGACCAGGCTGGCCTCGAACTCACAAATCCACCTGGGATTAATGGGGTGTGCCACCGCGCTTGGTAGACAGACCTGTTTCGATAATTTTTATTTAAGTTGCATCGTGTTGTTCTGAAAACAAAAACAAAAAACTTACCAGTTGCTTGGTTTCTGACAGGACGTCTCTCTGAAGCACAGATTGGCTTGTGATTCGAAATCCTGCTTCAGAGCAAAGTACCGCGACTTAAGAGATGTCACCTGGCTTTTGTTCCTCCTGCTGCTGCTGTGTTTATTTGTTAAGGTTTTGAGTCAGTGCCTCAGTGAGTAACCCAGGCTGATCCCAAACTATGTTTCTGCCTCCTGCCACCCCAGTGCAAACAGGCCAACTTTAAAAAATAGTTTTATGGAAGCCAAGAGTTAAAAAAGCATTTTTTTAACCATTTAGGATGATTCCAGGAGACTTCACGCTTGAGTCAGGCCTGGCTTCATCTGTTCGCTGCAAACTGTGACCTTGGCAAATTATTCAATTTCTCTGCCCCTCAAGATAAAGTAGGGTCATCTAGTACAGAAAACCTTTGTTTTGCTGGATCCCTTCCCTGGTGATACAATTTCTGCAAAACAACTTTAACCTTTTAGAGATGTTATCTCCTAAGACATAGTCTTTTCCCTTCAGTTTTCTTGGAATATAAAAATTATTTTCATAAAATAATGTCATTATCTCAGAACTTTTTGGCAGTTCCCAAAAAGATAGACTATCTAAAATTTGAAGGGAAAAATGCAGCTATAGATTAAATAGAGACATCATTCTGACCAAAGGGAAAGTATTTACTAGAATTATGCTCAGGTAGTTTTAAGTTCAGATTAATTAAGTTCAGTAAATATTTTTCAAGTCTCTGTCTACTGACTGTGAGACACAAATCCTAAATTTTCCTTTTTTAAAGATTTATTTTATTTTATGTCTGTGTGCTATGTGTGTAAATGATGCTGGAGAAGGCACCCAGCCAACTGTAATTCCATTTCCAGGGGATCTAATACTTTGCTATGTCCTGCTCGTATGTAGTGCACATACATACACTCAGGCACATACACATAAACACTTAAAAATAACTTGAAAGGAACATTCATAGTAGCATGTTATGTAAATGAAAGAAATTGGAATCAACTATATGTCCACCACAAAAAATAATTAAACAGTTAAATACTAAATAGTAATGAAAACAAACTGAGTTTCATTCATTGATATTTGTGAAATTCGAAGGCACAATGCTCAGAGGGAAAAAGGGTTTCACATAATCATTTTTTCCAAGTATTGTAAATATAATGAAATAATAATACAAATAAAAATATCTTACTTCATTCTACCATTCTCATAATGAGCATGTAATAAAAGGTACCATTAAAGCCGGGCGTTGGTGGCCCACGCCTTTAATCCCAGCGCTCGGGAGGCAGAGCTAGGTGGATCTCTGTGAGTTCGAGGCCAGCCTGGGCTACAGAGTGAGTTCCAGGAAAGGCGCAAAGCTACACAGAGAAACCCTGTCTCGAAAAACCAAAAAAAAAAAAAAAAAAACTCAAGGAAAAAAAAAACTCAAGGAAAGATGGGCAGTGGTGGCACACACTTTTAATCCCAGCACTGGCTGGGGGAAGGACAGAGGCATGTGGATCTCTGAGTTTGAGGCTAGCCTGGTCTACAGAGCAAGTTCCAGGACAGCCAGCGCTACAGAGAGAAACTCTGTCTGGGGGGGAAAAAAGCCCTCAAGGAAGTGAATTATCACCTTCAAAATATATGTTACACACACACACACACAAAACCTATCATTGTAACCAGTTAAGTTTCAGGGGTTTGTCTGTCTTGTTCTCTTAACCCTCATTGTTCTACAATCAGAATTCAGCATATTCATTTGAAGATTCTACAGTACTGAATACGGAGAACTGCATAATTTTTTAAAGATTTATTTATTGTGTACACACACACACACACACACATGCTCTAGCTGCATGTACACCTTTAATGCCAGAAGAGGGCATCAGATCCCACTATAGATGGTTGTGAGCCACCATGTGGTTGCTGGGAATTGAACTCACGACCTCTGGAAGAACAGTCAATGCTCTTAACTGCTGAGCCTTCTCTCCAGCCCCCCATAATTCTTTTAGAAAGTGGTTGTGGAAGAATTAAAAGTAGCACTCCTCAGTCACCATGACTGAAACATCTCATGTGCATTTCTAAACAGTCTGAGTGTTATTACCCTTCACCTGTACAGAGCACAATTGATCTAGGGTAGTGGTGTCATGCTATTTGGGACATTACTATAAGATGCTTTGTTGGGCATACAGGTACAGATGTCTGAATCATACAAAGACATTGCATTTTTAACTACTAAGGATACCATTTTCTCTTTATTTTGATTTTTTTATTTACTTTACTTTGTGTGCATGAGTGCTTTTCCTGCATGCATATCTGTTTGCCACATGCATGCATGATGCCTGCAGAAGTTGTGAGCCTCCATGTGGGTGGCTGGGAATCAAATCTAGGTCCTTTGCAAGAACAAGTGCTCTTAACTACTGAGCCAAGTCTCCAGCCAGACACCATTTTCTTAATACCATTTCATACAAGGTCAAAACAATTCAATGTTCAGTTGCTATCCAATTATGTGTCCTTTAGCAATTCTGACAAATAAAAAATATGCTAAAAACTATATTTTAAAATACAGCAAATATTTTTAGCCTTCAATGGCATGTCAAGATCTCCACACTATAAAAGTACACCAAAAGTACTACCCACTGGGCAAGAGCTCAACCACTGAGGCATACCTATAGCTTAATGAAACTGCCTACAGATGTGCAAAGATGTAAGAGGGGAAAAAATTATATACATACCGTCTCAAAGGGAACTATTTCCCAAGAAACCAATAAAAATGATTTTAAAACTCTCTGGAGGATTTCTGTTTTAGAGGAATGACTGGAATACCTTTATACTTAATGTAGAAAGTATTGCAAAATCAATTGTAGGAAAAACAGTCAAAGTCTACGTAGCTTAAAATGTTGGGGAAAGTTTTCATAAAAATGTTCACAGCAATTAAATAGTTAAAAATGGGTTTGGTGAGCTGGGGATGTGGATTAGTGGTAACTTTAATCCATTTTTTCCTGGATTTTGTGCCATTTGTGGTGTTTATCTTGGTTGCAATTTATCTATTTATTTTAAGAAAATCTTCTCACTTAATTTTGTATTCATAATTTGGGATTGTTTTTCTCAAAGAGGGCCTTCAAAATTGTAGTTTGCACTATACCCCATACATTCTAATACTCTATGTTCGAATATGCATTAAAATAACAGACTCAAGTGAAGCTTGAACAATAACAAGGTAATGAAATTAGAAAACGAAGCACCCTTCCTAGAGTGGAAAGATAGCATTTAAGAATTTAAGAGCAAGAGGGGAACTTGAAATGTGGAGGAAATTCTGGCTCATATTTGAGCAGCCAAAAGGTGGGAAATTATTCTAGAAGTGTATTTACTTTAAGAAATCCACCAAGATGCAGACATCTCCCAGGACAGCAGTACAGAGAGCAGACATGCAGTGGAGTGAGCCCTGCCCTAGCAGCCTCAGCCCACAGATTAAACCTTGCTTTGAGGACAGCGCCTCCTACTGGGAAAATAACTTTAATCCTGGTTTAATAGGTTGGGACTGCAACTCCATCTATTTTGTGAGTATGGTTCAAACACAAAACTGAAGCAACAGATGAACTTGAAGGGGCCATAGTAAATTTTGAGAGAATTTCAGGGGTCCCTCAAGGAACAAAACCAGACGAAGTATTATAGTCATAAACCATTTGTACACTTTAGAAAGAATTCTCAGAGAGAACTCGGAACTACAAACTATTTTTAACTTTCCTTTTTCTTTTCAAAAAAATGTGTGTGTTGTGCATGTTCATGCGGGTGCATGTGCACATGTGTGTGCAGGCTAGAAGGCAGCCTCAGGAATCCTTCACTCCTCCTTAGTCAGCATCCATCTTGATTTTTGTGGCAGGCTCTCTTACTGGGCTGAGCCTGTCAATTAGGATAGACCGGCTGGCTAGGGAGCCCCAGAGGTCCTTCTGTCTCTGCTCCCTCAATTCTGAGATTACAAGAGCATGCCACCACACACACTTTTTTAGGTAGGTGCTAGGGACATTCACTCAAGCCCTCATGACTTGTAATGCAAAGCGCTTAACCCACCTTCCTGGCCCTTTTATTTTTATTGTGGAGGTTTCCAAGCATTTTTCAAAAGTGCAATGTATTAATAGTCTAAGGCCCTGAATAGCTATAACCATATATTCATTAGCCAGTGATTAAGTCTTGTTCTATCTATATGTTACCCACTCCTCAAAGCCCTCACCAGACTCTTTCAAGTCAAATGGCACACATATTGATATCATCCATAAAATTTTATGACCATACGTTTAAGAATAAGGATCCCTGTTTAAGTTACTATATTTACAATTATCAAATTAAAAAACTTCAATTTGGGGCTGGAGAGATGGCTCAGCCGTTAAAGGCTAGGCTCACAACCAAAAATATAAGAGTTCGGTTCCCAGCACCCACGGCTGTCTCTCCAGCCACGTAAAAAAAAAAACAAAACAAACAAAAACAAAAAAAAAACTTCAATTTGTCCAAAATTAGGCTGGTCAGGGTGGCACCTGTAATCCCAGCCCTTGGAAGGTTGAGGCAGGAGGACAGCAATTTTGAGCAGCCTGGGGTATGTAGCAAGACCTTGAATCAAAATAATAGTTTTGAGTTTGAAGTCATCACCAAATATCTAGTCGGTTATCGAATTCTGCTGTGGGATGTCCTGTATGCTGTAAATATATGTTGCTATGATTGATTGATAAATAAAGCACTGATTGACTAGTAGCCAGGCAGGAAGGATAGGGTAGGCAGAACAAGGAGGAGGAGAATTCTGGGAGGTGGAAGGCTGAGGCAGAGAGACGCTGCCAGCCGCCACCATGGGGAGCAGGATGTAAGGTACCAGTAAGCCATGAGCCACGTGGCAAGGTATAGGTTTATAGAAATGGGTTAATTTAAGATAGAAGAACAGCTAGCAAGAAGCCTGAGCCATTAGGCCATACAGTTAATATAAGTCTCTGTGTGTTTGCTTGGGTCTGAGGGCCGTGGGAGCCGGGCAGGAACAGGATAACTTCAGCTATAAAATTCTTCGCATTTTCTTGTAAATACCTTTTCAGTTGTTTTTATTCAAATCTAGAGGCCAATGCTTTCAGATGTTGCCTGCTCTTTGTTTTTGTATTTTGAACTCAGAATTGAACCTTGAGCATCAAACATGCTAGGCAATCACTCTATCAAAGAGCTATATCTATACTCCTTTAAAGCTTAGTATTTATTTATTTAGAGACAGGTTCTCACAGTAGCTCTGTAGCCCTGGCTGGTCTGAAACTCACTATATAGACCAGGCTGGCCTCAAACTCACTATCTCTGCCTTTGGAGTACCAGGATTAAAGGTATGTGTGGTGGTATTGTGTTCCCCAAAATATTGTGCACCAATAAACTTATCTGGGGTAAGAGACAGAACAGCCACAATATAAAACATAGAGGATAGGCAGTGGTAGCACATGCCTTTAATCTTAGCATTCCAGAGGCAGAAATCCATCTGTTCAAGGATATAGCCAACAATGGTGACTCACACCTTTAATCCCAGAAAGCGAGCCTTTAATCCCAGGGAGTTATTGGTGAAATTATTAAGGCCACTCCACGTAGTTAAAAGGGAGGTTTATTTAGTGTCGTAACTTACAAATGAAGGGGTAGGTAGGTTACAGAGTCTGGGGAAGATGTAGCACAGTCCGGCGGTGTTCTCTGGAGAACTCTGCTTGGTCTACCTCCAGCGTCCAGGGTCCAGGAACCAAGAAAAGGTGGCGCATCCGGATCTTGGGTCTTTAGGGCCCTCTCTTGGCCCCGCCTTATAGGCATGACAGTTACCGAAGCCTCAATGGGAGTTGGAACTTCCAGATCAAAGCTGGAATGGCTACCCACTATAGGGAGTGATGGCAGAAAGCAGAAAGATATATAAGGCGTGAAGACCAGAAACTAGCAGCTTTTGGCTGGTTAAGCATTCAGGCTTCTGAGCAACAGTTCAGCTGAGATCCATTTGGATGAGAACTCAGAAGCTTCCAGTCTGAGGAAACAGGATCAGCTGAGGAATTGGCAAGGTGAGGAAGCTGTGGCTTGTTCTGTTTCTCTGATCTTCCAGCATTCAACCCAATACCTGGCTCAGGTTTGATTTTATTAATAAGACCTTCTAAGATTCCTGCTACAGGTATGTGCCAACAAAATCAGATCACTTTTTATTTTAAAGCAGGTGCTCACTAAGTTGCACAGGCTGGTCTTGAACTCACTCTGTAGCTCAGGCCACCTTTGCACTTTTGATCTGCCTACCTCTGCCTCCAGGTGGCTGGGATTATAGGCCTACATCACCAGGCCTGCTTTATTTCCTCCTATATTTTTTTTTGTAATGCATGGGATCTTGCACTTTTATTTCATTTACTTGTTAATGGACTCAGGTCCTGTTCCTATAGTTTGTTGCATTCTGGATTTGGCTGATTGTATCATGAGGTGTTATTTAAAAATCAAGTCTAGAGGTTTGACACCATTTACACTGGGTATTTTGGCAAGAATAGTTCACAGGTGGTATTGCAGTCTCACTACATTAAAAGGCACAGTGTCTCTTTTTGGAAACTTAAAATTGTCTTTCATGAAGGTGTCAAAATGGAGATAGTCTGTCATTCCTACTGCATTCGTTAGCTGGAGTTCTTCCATACACCAAAAAATGTTTACCACTTCCTTGAGTTGTTTTCCTTGATGTGTAGATACAGAAAACAAATGCTTGATTTCCCCCACACCAATTTTTAGAACGAGATTCTTTTTTTTTTTAAACTGGTATTCTTTTTTTTTTATTATTATTAAAGGTTTATTTATTTATTATGTATACAGTATTCTGCCTGCTTGTGTCTCTGCAGGCCAGAAGAGGGCACCAGATCTCATTACAGATGGTTGTGAGCCACCATGTGGTTGCTGGGAATTGAACTCAGGACCTCTGGAAGGGCAGTCAGTGCTCTTAACCACTGAGCCATCTCTCCAGCCCGAGATTCTTATTATTATCCTACAGTAACTATTTAATTTGGCTGCAAGTCTAACAACTCTGAGAATGGTACCGTTTGAGGTGACTGAGCCCTGGGCTCCTGAACAGGTATGCCCTATTATGCCCAGCAGAGCAGGGCAGCAGCCAGTCTCTCACACACTCCTAACAACCTTTTTCCCATGGGAAATGTTCTTTCGTATTATCAGTGCATTTTCACTTCTTTATTTTAATTTCAGAAGTTCGTTCCCTCCTTCCACCTTGTGGGTCCTGAGAATAGAACTCTTGGCAGGAAGTGCCTTCACCGCTGGGCCACCTCTCCAGCCTCCAACAACTTATTCAATCTGGAAAAAAGTGTCACAATCTATCATTTATGGGCAAATGATAAATCCCAAGCCTGGAGATGAGAGCCCATGAGGTGAAAAGCCAGGGATTTAGTTGTGTACCTGCACCTGCAGTAAGAATAAGGCTACTCCAGAAAGCCAGGGGGACCACAGAAGGAATCTCAGATGCCAGGGAATATAATCTCATAAGAATAGCCAGAACTCACATTTCTGGAATGAAACTTTTAAAAAAATTAATTAATTTTTTTATTTTGTTTTGTGTTTTTTGTTTTTTTTGTTTTTTTTTAAAGATGGGGTTTCTCTATGTAGCCCTGGCTGTCCTGGAACTACTTCTGTAAACTAGGCTGGCTTTGAACTCAGAGATCCACCGGTAGCCAGAAGTTTTCTTCAGTACCACCTGGCTGTGAGGTCCCTCAGCCACTTATAAAATAATCATTCAGAGCCTTAATATTATCAATTTCATGGCCTATGGCAGGCTTCTTGCTAGCTAGCTCTTATAACTTCAATTAACCCATTTCTATTAATCTATGTTTTGCCACATGCTCCATGGCTTTACTGGTCTGCTGATATGTTGTTCCTTGGGCGGCAGGCTGGCGTCTCTCTTCTCTGCCTTTCTTCTTCCTGTCTCTCTCCTTTGATTTCTGCCTGCCTCTAAGCTGCCTTGCAATTGGCCAATGCAGCTTTATTTATCAACCAATCAGAGCAACACATATTCACAGCATACAGAAAGACATCCCACAGCACCCACCTGCCTCTGCCTCCTGAGTGCTGTGAAACTTTGTAAATCAAGAGAAAAAGGCTCAAGAGTTCATGGTGATAGGAGAGGGTAGTAGTAGCTTGCTGAAATGTGTTATGGAATAATCCTTCTGTACACCATATAAATTATGTTGTGGTTGGTTTAATAAAAAAGTTGACTGGTCAATAGCTGGACAGGATAAGGTTAGGCGGGAGAACCAGACTAAGGATACTGGGAAGAAGAAGGGTGGAGTCAGAGGAGTCGCCAGCCAGACACAGAGAGGAAACAGGAGGTACAAGATGAAAAAGAGGTAACACCACATGGCAGAATGTAGATTAATATAAATGGAATGATTTAAGTTGTAAGAGCTAGTTAGTAATAAGCTTGAGCTATCAGTTGAGCATTCATAATTAATATTAAGCCTCTGTGGTTATTTGGGAGCAGCTGCTAAGACACAGAGAAACTCCACCTACAAGAACACCCTTCACAAAGAACACAGTTCAGAGTCAGAAGAGGCACACACCTGCATCTTTACAAGGCTGCAGAAAGCATCTAGTAATCAAAAACTTGTCTTAGATGTGTTTTCACAAGACCTCACATAAAATGAGAGCAGCCTCCCCATTAACCTGCTAATACGAAAGTTGTAGTTGAAGCTGGATGTAACATGAATGATAAAATGGTCTTTTAATAAAAAACCCGATTCAGATATTGTTGTAAACGTTGAAAGATCAGAGAAGCAGAGCCACAGCCAACTTCATCTCGCCAACTGTCAGCCAATTCTGTTTCCACGAATCTTCAGACTGAAAGCCTTTGAGTCCTCACCCCAAAAAGAGTCTTTAGTTCCTGCCTCCTCACGCCTTATATACCTTTCTTCGTCCTGCCATATTACTTCCTGGGATTAAAGGTGTGTGTGCTTCCCAAGCAAAGACATGAGATCTCAAGTGCTGGGATTAAAGGCATGTGTGATTCCCAAGTACTAGGATTAAAGGTGTGTGCCATCACTGCCTGGCTCTGTTTTCTCTCCTAGACTGAGTCAATCTCACGTAGTCCAAGGTGGCTTTGAACTCACAGAGATCCAGACAGATCTCTACCTCCCAAGTGCTAGGATTAAAGTTGTGTGCTACCACAGCCTGGCATCTATGTTTAATCTAGTGGCTTGTTCTGTTCTCTGATCTTCAGGCAAATTTTATTAGGGTACACAATATATCACCACAGCTGGATGTGGTGGTACATGCCTGTGACCCCAGCCCTTGGGAAGCTGAGGCAGGAGGACCATGAGTTCCAAGCCAGCCTGGACTACATTGTGAGCTCTTGTTTCAAAAAAGAAAAAAAGTCACAGGTGATTTGATAGTAAGAATTTCCATGTTGTGGTCGGGGTGGAAGCCCTAAAGTAGAGTGAACAGTGAACAAGGGGTGAGAAATTGGAACTAGAGTAAGACTGGTGATTCTCTTGAGAAATTTTTCTACAAAAGGGAATTAACAGAATGCTTCTAAAAGGGGGTCTAAGATCAACTGAGTGGCTTTTTGTTTTTAGTTTTTTGTTCGGTTTTGTCTTTTAATCACGGGATTTTTAGGATGCTAATTTAAGAATGGTAAAGTCCATATAGTAAAAGGAGAAACTAGTGTTGTGGAATAATCTTTCTGTACACTGTGTCTCTCTGATTGTTTTAATAAAAAGCTGAATGGCCAATAGCTAGGCAGGATTTTCAGAACAGAGAGGACGCTGGGAAGAAGAGGGCAGAGACACCGAGAGACAGAGACCAAGCAAGACATGCATGAGGAGGAGAGGTGACAGCCACAGGCCAAGTGGCAGCTGGTAGTAATAGAAATGGGTTAATGTAAGTTATAAAAACTAGTTAAGCCAGGCTGTGGTGGCGCACGCCTTTAATCCCAGCACTCAGGAGGCAGAGCCAGGCAGATCTCTGTGAGTTCGAGGCCAGCCTGGTCTACAGAGTGAGACCCAGGACAGGCACCAAAACTACACAGAGAAACCCTGTCTGGAAAAAACAAAAGGAAAAAAAAAAAAGAACTAGTTAGAAACAAGCCTAAGATATTATGAGCTTTCATAATTAATAGTAAGTCTCTCTGTCGTTATTGGGAAGCTGATGGTCTGGTGAAAAAGTCTGACTACAGAGTAGTAACCATGAGAGTGGAGATAACGCCACGTTACATTACATCCCGGAGAAAGCAAGAGATGGCATCGGAAGCTGCAATGCTGCCCTCTGTCATCATCGGAACCGTGGGAGGTGCCGATGTAGGAGGATCTGGTGGCGAGAACAGTGTCTGCGTAGATGCTTACACTTTGTTTTGTCCCCCACGCCCAAGTCAAGTACAGGAGCATGGGACCAAAAGAAGAAAGGTTGGAAAGTTTAGCCACGTGGTGGTGGCACACACCTTTAACCTGCCTAATGTGGATACTAGGGACTAAACGTGGTTCCTCCGGAAGAGCAGCACACGTTCTTAACCACTGAGCCATCTTCCCAGCCCCCAAAAATAGTGTTTTAAAAGCAGTGAAACTGGTGGACTGGAGACCCTAGGATGTGAGACAAGAAGCCAATAAAAATAAAATGACAGGAGCCGGGGGGATTAAAGGAAGACTGGGGGTCACCGTCAAGTCTTCAGGGAGTGAACAGCCACGGAGAGGAAAGGTCGAGGGGCTGAGAGATCTGTAGACTGTAGAAACACAGAGCTGAGGCTTTTGAAGAAAGAGCTACCGTTTGAAAGTGACCGTGTGTCAGGGAGGAAAAATCAGCAGGCCACATTCTGGTCCAGAAGGACACAGATTACAGATTACGTGGGGAATAACTGCTCCCCTTGGAAAGGCCACAGGGGGCCAGTGTCCTCGGGAGAGTGCCGGCCACACACAGTGAGGCCTAAGAGTCAGGGGAAACACTGTGGAAGGCTGAGGACAAGGAAACATGCTTATTACACACTTGGAACTCCAGACTCTGGAAGGCACATAAAAAGGGTTTTGGAGAACCTGGAACTGAATAGAATGAGAGTAAAGGCAGCTAGGGAGACCTGAGCTTCTGGAGGCTATGGAGCAAGGGGGCTGAGGCTGCTGAGTTTCTGAAAGGGTGGAGAAACAGATCAAGCCTGCTGTTCTCACATCTGCCATCAGACATTGTTCCTTGAGAAAGCTGCCATCTCCTATGACCCTCGGTATCCCGCTTCCCCAGCGATAGCAGTCACTGCTGTTTTGTAGAAGTATTAAGGCTCAGGCCTCCTCTGGCCACTTTGTGTTATTAGAATCCACCCACAGATGCTCTGACGTCCATTCAGAGGCCAGCTTATTGGGTTCCCCAGTATAAAGGCCAAACTTTTGTAGCTCTATGTCCCTTGCTCCTGATGAAAGGGTGCACACTCACCCTTCACCTTCCAAAGCTTGAGAGGCTGAGACTTGGCCAAAGACTCAGGACCATATGCAAGTCACAGTGACACCTTGGGTAACTGCTAGGGAAACAAAGCATCCACATCTACATGGCAACAAGTGAGCCATCGCAGACATCACTGAGAGAATAAATTACTGTGGGTTCCCACCCCAACATCAGAAAACCATGTGTGTGGTATGATGGTGTGCTGATAAAGATAGTCTTGGCCAGGTGTGGCCATGCACACCTGTAATCCCAATACTTGGGAGTTGGAGATGGGAAGATCAGAAGTTCAATGTCCTTCTCAACTATGTATGTGAGTTCCAGGCCAGCCTGAGCTACATGGGACCTATCTCCAAAACAACCACCAAAGCTTCTCATACATTAGATAGATTAAATAATTCTATATTGAATAATCTTTTGCTCTATCTTAAAATTCTAGGATCAGCGAGATGCCTTAGTGGGTAAAAGTATCTGCTGGCAAGCACAACAACATGAGTTCAATCCCCAGGACCCACAAGGTAGAGAGAACTCATTCCTGTAAGCTGTTCTCTGATGGTTACAGGAGTACTACAGTACCCAGAAATCACACCCAACACACACACACACACACACACACACACACACAAAAACACACACACAAAAAAAAAAAAAAAACAGACACACAAGATACAAATACTATTGTGAAAACAAATACAATTCTATAAAAATACAATTTGAGTTCGAGGCCATCCTGGTCTACAGAGCAAGTTCCAGGACAGCCAAGGCTACACAGAAAACTCTGTCTTGAAAAACAAAAAAAAAAAAAAAAAGAAGAGGCTAATTTTCACCTGTCAGGGTGTTGGGGGCAGGGCACATTCTTACACTTTCTTAAAATAACACTGTACACAGATTGTCATCTTTTATTATGTGCTTACTATAAAACAGAGCAGGAAAATATAATGTAAGCTAAAACCTGAAATCTGGTCTGAGTTTGAGGAAAAGAGAGAACAAAGTCTTGGATTTCATTCAAGTCGTTTGTACTTAGTTCTGGATGAACTAAGAAGGGCAGTGGGGGTGAGCGGGAGGAAGGGCAGGGCTCCCATCATCTCTCTTCTGTGTCCTAGAGTAGACACCAAGTTCTTGTTTCTTGCCAGTTTCTGTGTAGTGGGATGTCCATTAAGCCATAGAAGCAGAGGATGCCAGGCTTGAGGCTCAGAAACACTGTCATCATGCCAGGTGACCATTCTGACACTAACTGAGCCATACGGCACCCATTCTGAACCTGACTTGCTCATGGCATCCATGGTCAGGCTGGCCCCCGTTTCCTGCCACTATGTGCTGGGCCTTGAAGATCAAAGGGTTAAGAATAGGCTCTTCTGCCCTGTGCCTCAGGTTAGTTAGTCCTTGGATTACTCAGGTCACCGTGCTTCTAATGAGCATTCCTTTATAGAAGGTGGCTAGGTAACAAACAGGATATACTGGTTTACAACTGTTTTTTTTTAAAAAGCATATTATTATTAATTCTGGGTCGTTTAATAGCCTTTGACCTTTCAGCCACCCCCTCCCTTTCAGAGCTGTTTCTCTTACAATAACACTCTGAGCACTAACACTGTCTGTTTTCACTAAGTGGACATGTTTACTGTAGAAACAGCTAGGAGTTGCGGGGGTGGGGGGTGGGGGGTGTTCTTCCTGTCCTGGCCTCTTTGTCTCTGAGTAATCCATGTTTTATAGGACTTAAAGAATGGGTAAAGGCTCAAGCAGTGAACGCCTTTAATCCCAGCAAAGGCAGGCAAACCTCTGTGAGTGAGAGGCCAGCCTGGTCTATAAAGTGAGTTCAAAACTATCCAGGGCTATGAAGAGAGACCCTGTCTCAAAAAAACAAAATAAAACAAGAATGAATTGATTGCTCAGTGAGTACATGGATTTATGAATAGGCTCCTTGATTTTGTAGATTAAAAAGAATTATGGAAAAGTCCCTTTGGATAACAAGTATACGGCAGACTTTACAGTGCATGTGCCTCAGGGCCTCTGTGCTTACTGTTTCCAGGGTTCTTAACAGGTCTTAGCAGAAACGTTATCTCATCAGAGAGGCCCTGGCTGACCACCGTCTGTGAACAGTACCTGTGTCCCAGTGATAGCTATCATCTTTACAGGACTTATTGTACCTGCTGTCTTTTGAGCACATCCTCGTTTGGGGAGATTTGAAGTTCATATAACTTGAGGCTAAGGGCATCCTTGAGAAACAAAATATAGGTAGGGCCTGGAGAGATGGCTCAGAGTACCAACTGGTCTTCCAGAGGACCCAAGTTCTATTTCCAGAACCCACATGGAGGCTTACAAGCATCTGAAACTCAGGTTGTAGAAGACCCAGACCCACTCTTCTGATGTCCAAAGGCACCAGTACCCATGTGGCGCGCAGACAAACACGCGGACAAGGCACTCATACACCTAAAATAGAACTAACGCAGAAAGAAAGAAAATGGAGCCAGGCTTGGTGGTATCCACCGGTAATCCTAGCACTTGAGAGGCTGGGGCAATGACAAGTTTAAGGCCAGCCTGAATTTCCTAACAAGACCCTCTTTCAAATAAACAAACAATAATTAAAAGGTAAGTATGAAAAATGAGTATTTAATTAGAATGCAAAATCACCATAAATTGCTGGAGCCTTGAAGATTCAATTATTTCTTAAGCCAGGCATGGTGGTGCATGCCTTTAGTCCCAGCATTTAGAAGGAGGAGGAGGCAGAGGCAGGTGGACCTCTGTGAGTTTAGGCCAGCCTGGTCTACAGGGCAGGTTCCAGGACTATTGTGGAATATTATTTTAAGATATGTTACATTTGTTTATGCTGTAGAACATTTGTTTTAATGATGCAAAGATGTGTTGCATTCTTTTATGTTACATTTGTTTAACTCTGTGAAGCTGTGTTACTGTGCCTGTCTAAAACACCTGATGGT
>CABHPH010131688.1:7602-22268 GCA_902168325.1 Peromyscus nudipes | reverse complement strand
TGAATGAATGAATGAATGAATGAATGAATGGATGGATGGATGGATGGATATATAAATAGAGAAAGTGAGCCTGTAACTCACCATACTATCCATCATAACATTAGAATTTCAGCACAGCATAGAATCTGATGGTTGCTTTAAAAAAAATCTATAATAGCCAAGCAGTGGTGGCGCACACCTTTAATCACAGCATTCAGAAGGCAGAGGCAGGTGGATCTTTGAGTTCAAGTGCAGCCTGATCTATAGAGCAAGTTCTAGACAAGTTCTAGATAAACAAAAAAAAAAAATTAAAGTTTCTTTTAAATCTCCCATAGAAGCAATTACATTGATTACTACTATAATTTAAATAATTATTTTTAACATTTGTTAAAATCAAATACCATTTTCTTAAAGGTTTAGTATTATTTAGCATTTGTGCTGCCTTTTCTTCTTCTTCCTCTTCCTCCTCCTCCTCTTCTTCTCCTCTTCTCCTCTTCCTCCTCCTCCTCTTCCTCTTCTCATCTTCCTCTTCTCATCTTCCTCCTCCTCCTCCCCCTCCTCCTCCTTTCTGTTTTTGAGACAGTGTCTCTCTATCTACTCAGCTCTGACTGCCCTGGTACTCCCTATGTAGACCAGGCTGGTCTCAAACTCACAGATATTGGTCTGCCTCTGCCTCCGGAGGGCTGGTATCAAAGGCGTGCGCCACCATGCCCTGCCCAACCTTTCATTTTATAATGGCGAATCTCTTGTAGGGAAGTTGGAGACACAGATGTTACGGTAGAAAAATCCAGTTTTTAAAGGCTGAAGATTGAGTCAAGCAAGTCTGTCTGCTGTGTGTTACCTAAGCAGACAGCACATCCCCAGGAGACAGTCATCTCTCCACAGCTGTTTGCACTGCAAAACAACGGCTTGCAAAGGCGATTGCCATTGAGGCCCACACAGTAGGGGAGAACTTATTCCTGAAAGCTATTTTCTGACTTTCTTGTTACAGTGTGAGCACACGCGCACACACACACACACAAAATAAACAAATGTAAAATTCGAAACTAAACAAAACAAAAAAAACATTAACTTGTTCCATCAGCTATCATCGTCAAGAACAAACATTGTAAAGAATAAGATGTACCTGGAAGACTAGAATCTGAAATTAGCCTCGGGACTTGTAACTCAACCCAATGGACATTAAATGCTGAGGCCACTTCATCAGCCAAAGGGGAAGTGAGGTTTGGGTATCATCCTCAGGATGACAAGTATTTCAGCCGCTAGAGCTGGCCATTGGTAACCCTTTATCTAGAGAATGGTCCTGTGCTAAGGGTGTGCAAGGGTAGTGTACTCCCTAGCACCTCACAGAGTAACAGCAAAATACGTATGTTTATCTTTGCTGTTCCTGTCCTTTTTTTTTTTTTTTTTTTGTGCCTGTCCTGGATCTCTCTGTAGACCAGGCTGGCCTCAAACTCACAGAGATCTGCCTGGCTGTGCTTCCTGAGTGCTGGGATTAAAGGTGTGCGCCACCACTGCCTGGCTGTCTTTTTTTTTCTTTAAAGATTTATTTTATTTTATTTTATTTTATTTTATTTTATTTTATTTTATTTTATTTTATTTTATTTTATTTTATTTTACATACATGGGTATTTGCCTGCATTTATGTATGTGCACCACATGTGTGCCTGGTGCCTACAGAGGTCAGAGAGGGTGTTGGGAACTGGAGTTACAGATGGTTGTGAACCACCACATGGGTGCTGGGAATTGAACCCAGATTCTTTGCAAGAGCAGCCAGTGCTCTTAACTGCTGAGCGATCTCTTCAGCTGCCTCGGTTACTTCTTAGCTACCTGCTGGTATTAGACTCAGAGAGGACAGGTGAGAGGAGAGATGACAGACATTTGGAATCTGGAAGGTGACTAGAGGGAGAGGCGTCAATCTTATAGCATCAGAAAGATGAATGTGAACGTCTGTGGACACTGAGGATCCAGGCTGTTTACTGTTTACAACCTTAGAAGGGCCGAGAAGATCAAGTCTCTAACTGTCGCTAAAGGTCATTTAGAGTGACCAGAAGGACTGCTACCAGGGAAGCCGATTCCAAAGCTTCTTTTGAAGTTTGTAAGCCAGAAAAGCAGTGTCTCTCAGAAGTAACATACGTCTTTACCATGCTTGAGACTCTGGGTTCAGTCCCTGACACCAAAACACCACCAGTCATACCACACACAAAAAGTTGTAAGACTGGTGGTTTCCCACCCAGAAAGGCTCCTGTCTGGATTAGTTAGAAAACTCACACACAGAAGCCAAGCAGCAGAAACGTATGTACTTTCTCTGTGCTGGAGGGTGGAACTCTGGTCATGGTGCCAGCAGGATGAGTTTCTTCTAAAGTCTCTCTCCTTGGCTTGTAGGGAACCATCTTCATGTCCTCATGAGGTCTTTCCACTGTGAACACAAGGCTGTGTCCTAATCGCTTCTCATAGAGACATCTGTCCTATGGTATTATGGGTTTGTTCCCATCCAGGTGACTGCGTTTTACTCTCCTCTCTCTCTCTCTCTCTCTCTCTCTCTCTCTCTCTCTCTCTCTCTCTCTAGCTCCTTCCACCAAGTGGGTTCTAAGGGATGGAACTGGGATAACCAGGTTTTGCATCCGATGTCTTTACCATTGGAACCATCTCCACAGCTCCTTCATAACCTCTTAATTCTCCACGGGCTTTCACAGTTGAGGGGAGCGGAGCTGCGTTCAACACAGCTCAAAACCCCTTCACTCATTTGCAGCAGCAGGATACTGGTGCATTCTAGACATACTGAAGGAGGAAGTCCTCCAGATCGGGTACATCAGGAACTGAAACACTAGGTCTGTAACAAGGAGAGTAAGTGAAAGGTCGCATGCTAACCAAAGCGATACCATCTCCTAGCTTCCTCCTCCCAGCTTTAGAGCCTGGAGCCAGGTTTATACTACAACCGCCCATGCCTCACCCCCAAGGCAAGAGATTAGAGGATTTTTTTCCTTGCATAAATTAGAAGTCTTAGAACAAAAATCTATGTGCAAATATTGATGTGTGGGTGCCCCCCAGTCAGAGAGGAAGAGAAGAGAAGGAAAGAGAGACAGGAAGAGGGAAGAAGGGAGGTAGAGAGGGAGGGAAGAAGGGAAAAGGCATTTTCATCCCAAAGAAATCAATAAACATCATAAATCTCCTCCTTCCTACCCCAGAGTACCAGCTTACAGATTAGTGCAAGAAATATCCCTTCAAAAAGATGTGGTGGCTTACACGTGTAATTCCAGTGCTCGGGGACACAGAGGCAGGAGGATCAGAAGCCCAGGGTCCTCCTCACTGCGTGGGGAAAACAGTGGGATACATGAGGAAAACAGATAGGACAGAGGTGGGATAAAGATTCCATAATTAGTGTGTTGGGGCCGGGTGTGGTGGCACTGGCTTTTACTCCCAGAGCTCAGGCAGCAGAGGCAGGCAGATCTGAGTTTGAGGCCAGCCTAGTCTACAGAGCAATTCCAGGACAGACAGGGCTACACACAATGAAAGCCTGTCTCAGAAAACCAACAAAATAAAATTAAATAAATAAATGATGGTTTCATAGAGGCTGGAGGGATGGTTCAGTAAAAGCATTGGCTGCTCTTCCAGAGGCCCTGAGTTCAATTCCCAGAACTCATATGGAGGTTCACAATCTTCTATAAATGTAGTCCAATGGTTCCCAATGCCTTCTGATGTGTATGCATGCAAACAAAACACACATATACCTAAAATACATAAATAAATAAATCTTTTAAAAAAAAAAACTGGTTTCACAGGGAATCCACGATTTGGGTAAGGCCTTGGAAGAAGTTCAGCCTGAGAGGCACTGCGGTTTCAGGCTGAGTTCACCTTTGATGTGAACGCTTGTCCTACTAATCAGAGTGGCTCTCTCCATCGGGGAGGCCATTATTATTATCGTCATCAGCTATAAAGAAACAGAAGATGACATTTACCCAAGATAAAATGCCAAAGCAAGAACCCAGAGACCGTGGCAGCTTCTAGAGAACAGAATGTACCCTCTGCTTTTTAACGAGGCAGATTTATTGTTAATGTCTCAAAATCTTGAAAACATCTCAACCTGGAAAAACAACCAGATTGCATGAGACAGTCCTTCTCTGTTTGAAAACCTTCAGCAATTCCCAATACAGATAAAGCAACCTACCTGCTTTCCTAACTTCCCTGATTGCCCAAATCTATCTGTGCTATTCCATACAAGGAGACCTCATTGGTGTGAGGCGCAGTGTGGCCTGGGTGAGGTTTGAAGGCTACAGATGAAGAGAGAAGTTTGGGACCCTTTAAATTACAAGTATGAGTACAGCCAAAAATCTTGAATTGAAGAATGGAAGGTGAGGGGCACCTTCAGAACCAGCATTTAAGAGGCAAAGTAAGTGGATCTCTGTGAGTTCCAGGCTAGCCTGGTCTACATAGTGAGTTTCAGGATATGCAGGGCTACATAGTGAGACTCTGTCTCAAAGAAGAAGAAGAAGAAGAAGAAGAAGAAGAAGAAGAAGAAGAAGAAAGAGAGAGGAAGAAAGAAAATTAGAAAATGGGGATGAATCAAAAATGTCAAAAAAGGTATTATTGGTTTTTTTTTTAGTTATTTTCTTTTTTGTTTGCTTGTTTTTTGAGACAGTGTTTCTCTGTGTAACAGCCCTGGCTGTCCTATGACTTACACCACAGACCAGGCTGGCCTCAAACTCATAGAGATCCACCTGCCTCTGCCTCCCAAGTACTGGGATCAAAGGTGTGGGCCACCATGTTTGGCTAAAAAAACTTTCTTACAAACTTAAATGAGCCAGAAATATTGAAACTTGATCATAGATCTCAAACCAAGAAATAAGAGTATGCAGAAGACAGACATGGAATAATGAGGTTGGGACCGTGAGAGAGGGCAAGGCAGTCATCTGAAGGATCCCGATGGTTGGCTGCCTTTCCCTTCCCTGCGTGAAGAGGAATCAGTTCTTCCAAGGTGGTTCGGAGAGAAAGTCTTGGCATCGACCTTTCTCAGAGTGCCTGAGAGATGTCAGGCAGGTCTCCGCGATGGATTTTACCCATCCCCTTCTCAGCCCACCAGGCTTTAGAGATTGCCAAAAGCATGGGGCAGTTTTCCTGAAGTAGGAGACGGCTGAGTTTGAGACTTCCAGAGGTGCAGACATCGGAATCAGAGGGCTTCTAGGACTTAGGGGCCATGACCGATCCCAGCACCATACATTCCAGGATGCAAAAGGACACCTGTGGAGACAAGAGTATCATCTATCTTCCATGTTCTCCCTGATTCTTCAGGCCAGATGGAAAAGTCAGCAAAGAGTGTCTTCAGAATTGCTGAGATCGCTTGGGCTCCTGCAAAAATGCTATTGGATATGAGAGATGCCTTTAAAAGCTGCTGTGGACCAGTCCGCTGCTGGAGAAGGCCACTGCAGACCAATCTTGGGGCAACATGAGTGGGAAGGGCACAGTGATGAAGGGGGCCTCTTGAAGGTTGCCTAGCCTACCAAGTGGAGATACTTTCCAGAGTTTAGAAAATAAAAGAAAAACCTCTTAATATAAAATACTAAGACAGAATGTGTGTGACAGTGTGTAATAGATGTGTGTGTGCACTCTGTCAAGTCAAATCCGACTAACAGTCAAGCTGTTTCTTCTTGTTGGTTTGTTTTGTTTTTTGTTATTTTGTTTGTTGTTTGTTTTCTGCTTTTGAGACAGGGTCTCACTATGAAGCCCTGGCTGTCCTCGAACTGGCCCTCTGTTGTGAAAAGGTTTTGTTCTAGATTCTTTAATGATTATAACTTTATTTTATTATAAGAATGAAATCTGTTTTCTTCTGACTTCTATATCTCATCTCGGAGACATCACTGTTCTAACTGAACTAACTATCACTTTGTTGTCTCAGCTATCTGTTTGTGTCCTTCAGTTGGTAGGAATTTCCCAAGTATTCACCCATCAGCTTCTTTGGTTTAAAAACAAAACCTGACTAGAGTCTTGGGGAAGAGGGATGCAGCCCAGCGGGAGGGCACCCCCTGACTTGAGCAGTTTGATCCCCAGCACTGACTGTTATGTGTGTAAATAAACAGAACTAGAAGCAGTCGTCAGTAATCAAAGACAATTCAAAGGAGTGAAAGAAACGGCTTTGAGTGGAATTCTGCTGGAAATCTGGGAAAGAGCATTGGTGAGTCACCGGCTACCTGGATTGTCCCAAGCAACATGCAAATTACGTCTTCAGCGGGGCTAGCCACGCCCCCTCTGTTCTCTACTGCCTGCGGCATCTCAGTCCCTGCAAAGTCAGACAGTCTGGAATGGGAGGGGCAGCCTGCCCTGCCACGCAACCCTAGGGACCCCTTGTCTCTCCAATTGCAGAATAAGCTGTCTGTGGGGGTTGGAAGGCAGAGATGGGGAGAGCCGGGACTGTGTGTTGTGGATGTTCTCAAAGACTTCCTGAAAGTTAAAACAAGCATTTTAAGTTAAATTTCATCTACTAAAAAAAAAAAAAAGCTGGGTGGGGGAGGCAAGACCGGCCTGGTCGACATAGTAAGTTCCAGGTCAGCCAGAGACTCTGTCTTGAAAACAAACAAACAAAAACAAAATCATATCGACCCAGAATACCCGGATGACATGACAATGACCGTGAGCAAACATAGGTTGTTCTTGCTTGCTCAACCTCTGCCTCACGCTGTGTCCTCGGGCTGGACTGAGGTCACCATTCATAACTCTTCGTCTATTGTTTTTCTAACATCTTTTTTCTACACTGTGTCTTGAATCATCAATGAGGGGAAACTGAGAACACTGTGAGAAATCCCGTTTCTCTACAGAAACAAAGGACATGATTTACTTGCCATACAGAGAAGTCCACTGTTCAGAGCTTAAATCAACTTCCCCAATGGTTCCCCACGAGGCATCATTGGAAACAGACCTGAAAACATGATGGCTGGTCTTGAGAGTTGTCTTGGCTGGATCTGGAATCAACTAAGATACATCCCTGGGAAGGTGAGTGGGTTATTCCTACAAGGATTGATTACCTGAGGTGGACAGGCCCACCCTCACCATGGGCAGCAGCCCAGACATAAACTGGACCAAAACCAAAGTGTTACTGGTTTTGCCTGCCAGCCTTCACTTCTTGCTGATGAGTTCATCTATTCCGTTGTTGCTACTACGCTCTGTGGACCTTCGACTCCAGCTACTTAAGCCACTGTCCAGGAATCCTCCATGTCTTCAGCACCAGATTGGGACTGCTGAAGCATTCAGCCTCTGGGACTAAACGGCTACTGTTTTTCAGAGTCTCTGGTACATGGAGGGCCATTGTTGAACTACCCAGCCTGTGCTGTGTAATGCAATCCAATAATCTCCTTTGTGATGTGTATTCATTCTATCGCTTTTGTTCCCTAGAGAACCCTGAGTAATACAAGAAAAAGCCATCTAGCACAGGAGCGCTTGTTGTGGGATATCTGTACACTGTGTGATGATGCATTGCTGTGATTGGTGTAATAAAAAGCTGAATGGGCCAGAGCCGGGCAGTGGTGGTGCATGCCTTTAATTTAATCCCAGTACTCGGGAGGCAGAGGCTCCAAAGCTACACAGAGAAACCCTGTCTCAAAAAAAACAAAAAAACAAAACAACAAAAAAAAAAAAGCTGAACAGCCAATAGATAGGCAGGCGGTATAGGTGGGATTTTCTGGGGAGAGAAAGGAAGAAGAGGAGGAATTAAGGCACAGGAAATGCCAGGAGATGCAGAGAAGAAACAGGAGGTGCAAGATAGGAGAGAAGTAATGCCACACGATAGAACATGAATTGATATAAATGGGTTAATTTAAGTTATAAGAGCTAGTTAGGAACAAGCCTAAGCTATATACTGAGCTTTCATAATTAATAAGAAGTCTCCATGTCATTATTTGGGAGCTGGCTGAGGGGACAGAAAAAGACTTGTTACATGCACTCTATCTCCCCCTATCTATCTATCTATCTATCTATCTATCTATCTATCTATCTATCTATCTCTATCTCATGTGTGTGTGTGTGTGTGTGTGTGTGTGTGTGTGTGTGTGTGTCTTCCTGCCATGATGCTCTGTGCATCTGAAACCAGGAGCTGAAATAAATCTTTACGCCCTTTAAGTTCCTGATGTCAGCCATCTTGCCATATCATAAGTGACCAGGTCCTCTAGCCCAGGAATCTCATCCCAGCCTGAACTTCCTATGGATCAAATGAAAATACAGATGTTAAAAGATTTATGTGTGTAATACTACCAATCAACTCAAATATGTGTGAATTACCATTGTTTATTTATTTTCGGGTGGCAGTGGTGTGCCACAGCAGGTGTGTGGAGGTCAGAGGACAACCTACAGGATTGTCCTCTGGTGGAAGCCCCACCTCTCTGCCCAGACCCTGCCCCTCAGAAAGTCCTGCCAAATATGGCTCCTCCCTCAGAGATGCTCAAGACAACTTCCACAGGGTATTTAAGCTGCACCCCAGAAAACAGACATGCAGTTTTTCAGTCTCTTGTCCCTGTCTCCTCTTTGGGGGGCCAGAGAATCCCCGGGAACACTTTACCCATTAAAGTGGGGCTTTTTCTAATTCAGTCTGATTTGATCTGATTTAGATTGCTGCCTTGGCGGAGAGTCTTAACGCGGTGTCGAAACTTTTCAATAGGTTGTTTTGAAGCTATCTATGCTGTGAATATTTTCTTATTTCCTAATTTTTCTTACTAAAAACATAACAGAATCTTTTAGTAGTCACCGTTGAAACAGTAACTACTCCTGACGCAACTCCTTAACACTTCTCTTTCAGATTATTTTCTGTCCTCCATCTTTAAACCACATAATAAATCTTGCTCAATCTGAACCTCGAAGCAACATTTGGAATCAACAGGAGGGAAGGTCTGTTCCAGTATGCCTATGCTCTGATCCCTGTATGCTAAAAGGTGATTCAGAGACAGGCTGGCAAGGTCCAGTGAGGGCCTGTGCCCTGTGGAGTGATTGACACATTCCCCGGAGATAGGTGGGCTCTCACTAGACGGCTGTATATAATTCACTATGGAACACACACACATATACATCTCATACACACACACACACACACACACACACACACACACACACAGCTAAGCATCACTTAGGTATGTGATTTTGGTTGGTTGGTTGGTTGGTTTTTGGTTTTGGTTATGAAAACAGTTTCTCTGTGTAGTCCTACCTATCCTGGATCTCACTCTGTAGACCAGGCCTCCGTACTCACAGAGATCCACCTGCCTCTGCCTCCCAAGTGCTGCGATCAAAGGTGTGCACCACCACCACCCAGCTTGTTTTGTTTTTAATTGAATAAATATTTCTAAGTCGCTGATGTGTGTGTCATCTCATCTTGACTTCAGAAATTTAATATGGCATAAAGTTCTGGCATCAATTCAGTGTAACTGTGGAAAATTCACTCTGCCATTAGGGACCCTGTTTGTAATGACCTGAACACCAACTTAGCTAAAATTTAACATGAATTTTAAAATCCCATGGACATAGAAAGCAATGGAAAACAGACCAAATATTTCCCTTATCTCTCTAGTTAGAGTCTGTGGAGGCTTTCTCTTGGCTTTTGTCTACTTTTTGCCCTTCTGTTAGCATTCACTAAGACTGTTGTAGCCCTGGACAAGGACTTTTGGAGTTCACTTTCTGGTACTTTCTTGTGTTTTGTCCAAAGAAATTGCAGGATAGACTCTAAACAAGACTGTGTTTACTTTTTCCACACCTCAGAAACCAGAGCAAATTCAGTGCAAAGAACCCTGGGGGAAGGAAAAGAAAGGGGGCAGGTTTGCTTTGTGCACATCTGGAGTCAGGGAGCAGGCTTTGTTTACGCTGGGCATTATCATCTAATTAAAAGGGTAAGGTAATATATGGATAATGACAGATAATTGTCCTCAGAAACAGCTCTCTGTGAAGTTTGCCAATCAATTGGCTGGGAGGATCCGGATAGGCTGAGAGAGCGGGGTTTCAGGAGCTGCTCATTCCTGTGGAAATTACATTTGGGCAGAGTAAGTTCTACTGGGAGTCGGGATCAGCGACACTTTGCCTAGGGGTAATTCTTCTGCAGCCACCTGAGAATGGTTCCCGAACTCTTCAACCAACCCCCTGCCAGTTCCCAAACCTGGGATGCTTCACTCCCTTATGGAAAATACCCTAGTATTTGTATGTAGCCAACGCACATCTTCCTGTATACTTCATAAGATCTCTAAATAGTTTCTAGGGACTTAATAGTGTAAATATGTAAATAGCCGTATTGTTTAGGAAACGGCAAGAAAAATGCATGTGCCTAGTCCGGAGGCAGGATTTTCCTCTTGAATGTTTTTGATCCTTGCCGGACTGAGCGGGCAGGTACAGAAGAACCCTTGGATGTGAACTGCTCACTCTAGGTGCCACCGCCTCCTGAGCCGCCCAGAAGGCTGAAGCTGGAGGCTGGGCTCAGTGGGTCAGCCTCCTCTGCCGTTCCAGCTTCCCCTCTTCTCCCTGGGGCTGCTGATGCAGGCTCAGCCAGGCTGCCCTGGTTTTCTAGCCCACTGAGCATTCAGCAGTCTGTGCCTTGCTTTCAGGGCCAGGTTTGACAGGACTATCAAAGCCAGAGGTGGGGTCACCTTCCTACGAAGTCCAGAGAAAAATGGATGAGTCAAGCTTCACCCGGCAGATTGCTGGCTCCACTTTCAAACAGGGAGGGCCTTCTGCCCACATTGTGTTAGGGCCTGTGGAACTACTATTGACGTGTTTCTCCTAAAAACATTTTTACTGTGCCAAAAAAAAAGTAGCATAATAATTGTCATTTCGGTGTGTTTTAAGGGCACACAGTTCTGTTGTATTATACATGTTCATGTGGTCAGTTATCTCTAATCCAGCTCTGAGACTCTTTCCTATCTTCCAAAATGGACGTTTTGTACCATTAAAAGATGGCTCCCCGTTTCTCCCTCCCCCTCAGCCCTGGCAACCTTTGTTGGCTTTGTCCTTCTGACATTGACCACATCACCTAACAGGAATCACATGGTATCTCTCCTCATGTCTGCAGCATCCATCCATGTTGCAGCTCATGGCAGAGCTTCCCTTTTCAAGGTTGAAGAATATAAAAATATTACGTTATAATCATACCACAGTTGCTCCATTTTTTGTTTGTTCTGAGAACTGAATCTGTTTTTCCCCTTTATTTTTCTTCCTTTTATTTTTATTTATTTATTGTTTTAACACGCATTTATTTGTTGAGGGGGTACCACAGTACACATGGGGAGTAGTTCAGAAGACAACATGTAGAATCAGTTCTCTCCTTCAGCCATGTGTGGCTCCGGGCAGGAACTCAGGCTGTCGGGCTCAGCACCACGCACCGTTCGCCCACTGAGCCCTCTCTCCAGCCCATAAAATCTCAGTGTATTTTTCAGTGGACATCGGAGTTGTTACTGTACATGGGCGATTGTGAACACTGTCGCTACAAACATGAGAATAGACACGTCTTGGAGACTTGGTTGTCAGTTGCCTTATCTGTGAACTCAGGAGTGAAACTCCCTGCGTTTTTAACTCTCCAAGGAATCATATACAACCTTTCAAATTTTTTTTTGGTTTTTATTTTTGTTTTTTGATTTTTTGAGACAGTGTTCCTCTGTATAGCCCAGGCTGTCCTAGAACTCACTCTATAGACCAGGGCCTCGAACTCAGAGATCTGCCGGGATTAAAGGCGTTCACCACCACCTGATGATAAATAAATCTTTACATAAACTAGATGAACCTGTGAGAGAGCACACCTGTAATGCTACCTCTCCTAAGGGGAGGCAAAACCTGTGATGAAGCTCTTGGGCCGGCTAGCCTGGGGTACACAGAAACAAGGAGAGAGTCCCGGCCTAACAGGAGAAGGAGAAAACCATCTCCCCACAGCTGTCTCTAACCTCCACACGTGTGCACACACACAGCTCTTTAAATTTTAAACTCACTTATTTATTAGTTTAAACTTTACTTATTTTATGAGTATGAGTGTCTTGCCTGCATGCATGTTTGCGTACGATGTGCATGCCTGGTGCCTGGGGAGGTCAGAAAAAGGCATCATATTCTCTGGGACTGGAGCCAGCGTGTGGGTGCTGGGAACTGAACCCCAGTCCTTTGGAAGAGCAGCAAGTGCTCTTATCTTCTGAGACTGTGTTGTGTGTACTGACACCAAAAAGGGAAGTTCTAGAACCTGGCACACTTAGGCTTGAAATGTGGCTCTTCCGTGGCTTTTGCTGTGTGGAAAAGCCACCTCATCTCTTTGACCCTTAGTGTTCCCACCGCCATAAGAGGGGATCAGTGATGACCATGGTGGATCAGAAATGGCTGGGTTTTAAGTGAAGGTGTTTGTAAAGGGCCTCCTGTGTAAGAAGACTCAGTTCTCTGCTCTCCCTCTAGGGCTTGAGAAAGCAAGGCCACTCTGCAAAAATGCATAAAGAATGTACATCTTTGTCCCGCTCTGTGTAAACCTCAAGTAAAGTTAAGAAACCTTGGCCACTGTCTCTGCTCAGATCTGGCTCACCCTCAGTTCTCACCCTTCAGGAGTGCCCCTGCAGGGGCTGTCTGCCTGAGGTGAGCCTGGCCCCTCCCTGACTCCAGCCCATGCTGGGCACAAAGGGGTTTTGGGGTGGAAAGCCCTCCCTCTGGCTGCTCACTCCCTTTGTCATTAGCAGACGTCTCCAAAGGAAAAACAAGGACCAGAATAAGGGAATGAGGATGGGGGGGAGGGTTTGCACCTCAGTCGTCCTGTGTGTTATGAAATGTGCAAAAGAGACTGAGTCATAATGACAGTGCATATAGCTTGCAGACTTCAGCACCCGAGGCAAGGTCACTCACATGCCACTGTCATCATTTCCCAAACATCTGCTCATGGGGAGCACTCAGTTCCATGCAGGCCACAGGGACGGTCAACATACTTGCTTTTTGCTTAGGAGTACGGGAGACCTCCCAGCTGTAGGTCCCTTCTATGGCCGTGGTCTTTGGGTACAGATGCTTTAGTCACTGCTTGAAGATGCTTCTTAGGAGCTTCCTGAACTCACAAGCTGTGGAGTCCTGGTACTCATCCTGTGCCTCAGACTGTGGAGCTTTACCCTGTGGGCTCCCTGTTTTTCCTTTCTGCTACAGCAAGCAAACGTCCCAAATGAACCATTTAACACCCGTCCCCACTTTCCTTCTGCTCCATCCATATCAAGGCTTTAAACATTGTTTTTGATCCATTCAAATTGATTTGATTCAAAGGGACAAAATGTTTTTATGTTTTATGTAATTCTCTGTCCTAAAACCACTATAGGGCTGATCCTTATCATTCCTCACAAGCACCAAAGGGATTCAAATGGCTGTTTGTTTACTCAGTGTGTGAAGGCGTCCTGGACCAGAGGGGAAGACAGCAGCATCCCTTTCTCCCATACCTCATTCCTTCCTGGGACGCCCACCTCTATGCTTGCTAGAGGGCAAGAGGCTCCTTCTTCTGTTGACTGAGTGCTGACATTTGACTGCTTTGCAGCCAGCTATCCTGGTTGGGATGAGAGGTAGGACAGCTGAAATCTAGTGGTCTGAAATGCCTGTCCTAATTGGAGAGATACCATTCAAGCTCTTCTGCAAGGCTGCTCCTCCCTGGACCTCCTGCATCTTCTTAAACAGAATGTTCAGAGCCAGTTGCTCCTCATCCACAGGGAGGGCACGCCACTCACTGTCGTTCTAACTACTGGTGAATGTCCAGTCACTGGGGGAGGGTTGGTTCGGTACTACCTAGGCCGTGTTCCACCAGAGTCTAAATACGGACCAAGCTAGTGCTTTTAAGCCTTTAATACAATGGGCTTTACCCGAAGGTGATAAACAACAACAACAATAATAAAATAAAAAGAACAGTTGTCCAGGCTGGGCCCCAGAGATTGGCATTCAATGGGTCTAGGTAGAAGTGTTTAGCAAAAGCCCTTTGGGGTGGTCTGTAGACTGCGGAGGTTCAGAACCTAGGGACCACCTGTAAACTTCGGAGGTTCAGAACCTGGGCACTCTGGAGATCTGGAATCTAAAGTAGATTTGCTCTTTGGTGCTCTCAAACAACCGAAATTAGAGCTATTAATTATATTATATTAGATTTGATTTGATTTTGAAACAAGGTCTCACTGTGTAGCTCTGGATGGCCTGGTCTCACTATGTAGACTAGGCTGGCCTCAAACTAGATTTTCTTATGTGCAAATTCTTCTGTCCTTAACAATCATCAGGCTCTAGACCCCAATCTCCCTGTTTTGTTAAAGGGAGGTTTATGATCTATGATCACCAAGGTCCCTTTCCTTCTCTGTCTTTCGTCTTCTAGCCTTTCATGGCTACTAATTTCTTCACTATTCAATAGCACTGGAGGAGGTAAATGGGAATTTGAAAGAAAGAGGTAAGAAGGAGAATCAGGACCTAACATCAAATACTATCAGATATAGAAAGCAAATATTATCTGCTGAGTTGGGGATGTAGTTCAAAGCTTGCCTAGTGTGTGTGAGGCCCTGGACATCAACAAATATAAATAAATAACATACACATGTGCATGTAACACATATACACACACACACCATACACCACCCACACACCACACATACACAGACCACACACACACACACACACACCCATACACCACACACACACCACACACCACACACACAGAGACCACACACCACACACACACACCACATACACACACCATACACTCT
>CABHPH010131686.1:0-19124 GCA_902168325.1 Peromyscus nudipes | reverse complement strand
GCCACAATCCACTCTCTGTTTCTGTTCAGAAAGGGGCAGTTGCAGTAAGACTAAGAACCTCCCCTTTTATTATGGCTGGGCAAGGCAATCCAGTATGAGGAATGGGTTCTTAATACTGTGTTATTTCCTGAAATGATGAATATGGTAATAAATATTGGTATATAGGATTAGAGACAAGACAGACTTGGCCAAAGTACTTAGGGAAAATAGAGTGATATTAACCAGGATGTCTTCTAAAGCTGTGACGTCCTGAAGTGAACTCAATTAGACAAGTAATTTGAAAAAAAAATAACTATCAAAGGTAGAAAACCAGACAGGAAGATTTTTAAGAAATTAAATAGAAACCTGTAAGGATGAGAACAGATATGAATAAGGAAATGGGCAGGAGCAGGGATGGGGGTTTAAGCTTCTTTGGAAATACAGAAGTCGTGAATGTTTTCACTCATACATTAAATTAAACCCATCAAATTTTCTAACATGTTTCCAGCTTCAGGGTAAAGAAACAGTGTGAGCCAGACACTCAAACTGTTAAGTCTTGTGGAATGCAGGGAACTTGACAGGTGGCAGGCTAAACAGAGGAGGAGGGTATGAAATGAGTCAAACACTAAGCATTTTATAAGGCAGGACTCGGTGACCTGCGAAGTGCAGGGAGTGTGTGGATGAGAGAAGACCCTGTCTTCTAACTGAATTATAACAACTGCCAATACACATCTGATGATTTAAGAGAGGCTGTGAGAAGAAGCAATTCTGTACAGGAATGCTGTTTTATGGTACAAGGAGACTATAGAAACACGTAGAGAGGAGATTGAAATAGAGGAATCTTGAGATATATAAGCAATATGATTTTCCCAGATATACACTGAGTGAAAGTTATAGTTCATGTAAAAAGATCTTCTGTGAGCACACTTCTAATCTAGCTTGTCAAAAATGAAAGAATCAAGCCTTTCATGTGACGTTCTTTGAAAGTGAAGGCAGGTATCCAGAAGGATCTGCTATTGCTATGATGTATGAAGAGAACACCTGGCTATAGAAGCTGAACTACCATCTGTGAGGTCCAAAAAATCTTAGTTTGGGGTTAGAAGAAAGACCACACTTAAATATGCATTAGTAGCCACCAAAGGTGGGGAAGCAACCCTTACTGTTTGCCCACTTTCTAAATCTCTAAGCATCTAAAGGTCTGAGCTAAATTGATGTTTATAACAAATAAGCACAAAAGCCACAATTTTTCTTTTATCACTCGACTTTGGTGAGAATCATTGTTAACTGTCTGTCTTCTAAGACACTGAAAAAATAGTAGCATAGGAAAAATGTTGAGAGAGTTGATGTAAAGTGCAGTAACCTCAAAAATATTACAATGTAAAGTTATGAATATTCTACTTAACTAGATTCAATAATCCTAGGATATGTATATGCAAGATGAATTCCTTAATGATAAGGTCTGTAAAAAAATGTACTTAGAAGGCAGCTATGCTCACCACTATACCACCAATGCCTCAGGAAAAAGCACAGGGACAAATAGCCAAACTAGTGGAAACACATGAACTATGAACCAATAGCTGAGGAGCCCCCGACTGGATCAGGCCCTCTGGATAAGTGAGACAGTCGATTAGATTGAACTGTTTGGGAGGCATTCAGGGAGTGGGACAGGGACCTGTCCTTAGTGCATGAGCTGACTGTTTGGAGACTGGGGCCTATGCAGGGACACTTTCCTCACCCTGGATGAAGGGAGGAGGGGACTGGACCTGCCTCTACTGAATCTACCAGGCTGAGCTGAATCCCCAGGAGAGTCCTTGCCCTGGAGGAGATAGGAATAGGGGGTGGGCTGGGAGAGGGCGGGGGGAGGTGCGGGAGGAGGGAGGACAGGGGAATTCGTGGCTGATATGTAAAATTAAATTAAATTATAAAATAAAAAAAAGAAAGGCATAAACTTACACTAACAAATAAAATTGTACTTAGGTGGATTCATTGTTGTGAAAATTATAAGCTATGCACACCTATGTGCTACAGGGAAGATATTCCAATGTACTGAAAGTCAATAAATTATAGATAGCAAGGTAATTATTATGAAGAGCTTTTCACTCTTCCTAATAGTGTGTGCCACAATTTTATACAACTGACAGAGTTATGAGTGTGTCCTAACGGAAACACTTCTGACTTTGTATGGTGTTGAATAGAATAGGATACTGACACTAAGACATCAAAGCTCTTAGAAGTACCCTTCTCTGTTTGTTTCTTATTTTCTTTCACTTTGTTTTATGTGTGTAGTGGGAACTGATCCCAGGGACTTGCACATGATAGACAAGTGTCCCACTATTAAATAATTGTTTTCTTTCATTTTAATTACATAGTCCCTTTCTTTTTCAGGAAATGCAGATGTTTGAAAAAATGGGACGTTTGAGGGAAAGCCTTGTTATTCTATAGCCATAACTATAGTTCTGTAACCCCTATGGTTAATTTGAGTCTATTGACCCTGTTAGAAGCATTTCTCACCCTCTACTCTCCTTTGCCTAACTGGACACTATCACACACTTCTCTACCCCTGGGATAAAATATAAAGTCTGTCTGCCAAGTGTGCTGAATTAAATTTGAATGATATTTGCTTTCTTCATAATTGGTTGAATGAATATCAAATCACATACTGGAATTTTCCCAGCTGTTCTGTGATAGTTAAGAAGTATAAGTTTATATTAAATATATTATTATATAATCACTTAAAAGTGGTCTTGTTTCCAACTAACAATAGCATTTAAGTAATACGGTCATTACTCTCATGATCAGAGAAGGCAGAACATCATTGAAATATTATTATAGAGATAGAAGATATTGTCACTCAACAATTGATCTTATTTTACATAATAGTTTATATCATCAAATGACCCTCCAGTGCCTATTGAAGTTGAATTAGCTATAAGTATGTCTGTACATTTCTAGTGTTTCATAACAAATTTCTATCACATCATTTTCTCCTGTTTTGAAATGGCATAAGTCACAATTTACCTATCATTTGTGTGCTACAACTTTGATTTACTATCACCACAAATATGTGGATAAGCTAAACTACATAGCAGGCTGATATTCAGCACCAGCAACCTGAGATAAAAATCACATCCTCACATGCAGTGTTTGTTGTCAGCTGCATCTGTGCAGAGCAGGATGGAACATTAACTTCAGTCCTTCACCTGCCTGATCCCGGGCTAAGGCTCCCAGATGTAGGGTGATTTTGAACTCCATTAGTCTTGTATGCTCAGGCTGGGAGAAGATTCATTTTCATGCAAGGCCTGCAACTGGTTGCTAATAAAACCTTACTCTGACAAATAGATGGCCTGTAATATAACCTGCTTCAGGGCAGTGAAATTTCAACTACTCATATATGATCTGTACCAAAGCAATATGCAATATACATCCCCCAGCGATTCCAGAAAACGTTGCGCAATCACTTTACTTGTCCAAATTCCTATATTAGTGAACCAAAAACTCTAGATCATCCACCAAAGGATGGCAAATATTTTTTTGATGATTTATACATATAAATAAGATAGTTATTAAACTTAATACAATGACCCTGTTAGCACAGTATAACAAAATTTAGGATATTTTTATTAAGTGACAGGGTAAAAAACGGAAACAAGTAAAGTCCAGAATCCTCATTAGCAAGCCAAAATACAAAATGCTCTATCCCTTTCCTGATTACCTGAGAAGTAAAATAAAACTGTCACTGAAGCAAGTACCATTTTTCAAAACATTAATTATAATTTATCAATAACTTAAATATACATTAGCAGTGCTTGAGGCAGGAACAGAAGAGATGATTATGCCCAGGTGCATGAAAGAATACATAACGTTCACTTACCACATTTCCTATTACCTTATTATCAGGGATTCAGTGAGGATCAAAGAAGACCAAGTTTGGAAATGGTGTCACACTTGTGAAGCAATAGAAGAATGATGGGCATTGTTCACAAAATAGAACATACTCAGCACTTAATACCCATGGCTTTTCATGAATTCCATACCTGCTCCAAAACCAGAAACATTCCTTACAAACATAATTATTTTAGGGTTTACTGTGTTCCTAGTAATAATAAGCAGTACTGTTCTTCTTTCCTCTTGGTAAATATTTTTTAATTGTTGAGCTGATAGCCATTATTATTCAGTTGTTTCTTCATATCATTAAGGTTTTCCAAGGTTCCATAAAGCTTGACAAGGATTCTAAACTTGAATTCAGCTTAAAATTGTGAAAACTATTATTTTATTTTCTGGCATGTGGAGACAGAATGGTCAAGTCAATGGTCAATGTATATATCACCAACAAAGCCCTGCTTTGCAAAACAAAACATAGAAATCAGAGCTGTTTTGTAGCCCATTACCTATGGTGGGACACCTTACACAGCCTTGATGCAGGGGGAGGGGCTTGGACCTGGCTCAACTGAATGCACTAGGCTCTGCTGACTCTCCATGGGAGGCCTTACCTTTTTGGAGGATGGAATGGGGGGATGGGTTTGGGGGGAAGATTAGGGGGATGAGAAAAGAGAAGAGAGGGTGATCTGTGGTTGGTATGTAAAATGAATAAACAAATTTCTTAATAAAGTAAAAAAAATCAGAGCTGGGTACGGGGACGCATGCCTATAATGCTAACATTTTTTTATGCTGAAGGATAGAAGGCTTGAGATCAGTTTAAGGCTAGCATATATTCTGTAGCTACAGAATAATATCTTATCTTAATGAAAATTAGGGTGGAAAGAATCAACCAGGGTTCACATCTTCTGTGGATCCCACGGATCATTTCCCACTAACCTCCCTCCCCCAACTCATCTTTTTATCTTAGCTCCAAACTCAAGAAGGTGCCCTCTGCTAAGCCACAAGTCACGGCTCCCAGAAAACCAGGCATGCTGCCTGCAGATCTTCTCTTCTCCCCTAAATCTCAAATTCCCCCAAATCCTATTCCATGGGCTCATCACCAGCTCTGCAGCAGAGCACCTGTGGCAGCCTTCCCTACCTCCCTGGTCCCATCTCCTGTGAATCCCATAAATCTTCCCATCTAACCTCCCCAACCCCACTTGTTACTTTGTCTCAGTCCCCAAATCGAGCAGGCACACCCTGCTAACCCAAAGGCCACTTCTGCCGGGGTAACAAGTAGGATGACAGCTGGATCCACACCTCTCCTTCTGTTCCTGTAGATCCAATGAGTCTTATACCCAGTCTGTAGCAGAAAAACTGCTGCGGTCCCCCCTTCTGCTCTTATCCCATCCCTAAGGGATCACAGATATCCTCCAACCTTCCTTACCCCAACTCATTCCAGTATCCCAGCCTCTAACACCAGCAGGCACTTCCTGTGAACACAGCTGCTTGGCAGGCCTGGGAAACAGTAAACTGAAGGCCTTCACTGCTCCCTCCTCTCCTCCAAACCCAGTCCCTAAGTCTCATACCTATCTATGCAATAGGACACCTGCTACAGTCTTCCTTCCTCCTCTGCCTACATTTCCTGTGGATCCCACAGACCTTTCCCTCCTAACCTCCTTCTACCCACTTGCTGCTTTATCACAGCCTCCTATTCCAGCAGGCACTTCCTCCTAACCCATAGACCAATCCTACCAAAAAGAGGTAGGCTGTCTATAGATCTTCTCCTCTTCTTCTGTTTCTTAGACCCAACCCCTCAGTTGTATCCCCATCTATAGAGCAGACACTCTGGGGTAAAGTCTTTTCACTGTCTTCCCCTGTTCTAAGGAGACAAAAAAAGCATATCCCAGTTGAACACCCTGCTCTCCTCTCCCCTGTGAACACATTCATATTCTTACCATATTGAGATTCCTTACTGTCAGCTCTCAATATCCAGAGACACATTGTACCTGGAACTCCCAGTAGACACAATTATTGGGTCCAAAGAAAGTTTCCTATCAGGCAACACAGAGCCATCACACTATCCAAAAATCCAGAGAAGAAATAGAAAACAAGGAACAAAGCACCCACCCAACAGAGACAAATATAGAAATCATCACCTAGACCTATAGTCACGCCAATCCCAGATGCTTGGGCAGCAGTGTAAAAAACATAATCAATAAGAGCAAGGGCAATATATCTCCTCTATAGCCCAACTATCTACATGGCAGGCCCTGAATATTCCAATAGAGGTGAAGCACAAGAAAAAGACCTGGAAACCACTTGTATTAAGATGATAGAGGTCACTAAAGAGGAAATCAATAAATCCCCTGAAGAAATCCAGGAAAACACAAACAAACACTGTGAGGAAATAAATAAATTCCTTAAAGAAATCCAGGAAAATACAGCAAACACTGTGAGGAAATGAATAAATTCCTTAAAGAAATCCAGGAAAATACAACAAACACTGTGAGGAAATGAATAAATTCCTTAAGTAAATCCAGGAAAACAAAAACAACAAAAAACAAAACAAAACAAACAAGCAAACAAAAACAGTGGAAGAAAGTGAATAAAAGTGTTCAAGACTTGAAAAATGGAAGTAGAATTAATAAAGAAACCCCAAACTGAGTGAATTCTGGAACTGAAAAATTTAGGAATTCAAACAAAACTATAGAGGCAAGCTTCAATATAAGAATACAAAAGATAAAGGAAAGAATTTCAGGTGTTAAATATATAATAGAAGAAATAAATCCATCAATCAAAGAAAATGTTAAATCTAAAATACTCCTGACACAAGATATCCAGAAACCTAAAAAAAAAAAAAAAATAGAAATAGAGGAAGGAGAAGGATTCCAGGTCAAAGTCCCAGAAAATATTTTCAACAAAATCATAGAAGAAAACTTTTCTAACATGAAGAAGGGGATGTCTATAAAGGTACAAGAAGCATACAAAATACCAAATAGATAGGAGCAGAAAATAAAGTACCCTTGGCACGTAATAACCAAAATGCTAAGCATACAGAATAAAGAGAGTATATTAAAATCTGAAAGGGAAAAAGACCAAATAACACATAAAGGCAGATCTATTATTTTACATCTGAATTCTCAATGGAGATTCTAAAAACCAGAAGGTCATGGCCAGTTGTACTGCTGACTCTAAGAGACCCAGAGATGCCAGCATAGACGGCAATGCCCACCAGAACTTTCAGTCACCATAGATGGTGAAAATAAGATATTCAATGATAAAGCCAAATTTAAACAATATTTATCTACAAATCCAGCCCTACTGAAGGTGCTAGAAGGAAACTCCAAACTAAGGAGGTTATCTCCAACCATGAAAACACAGAGAATAAATAATTTCATAGCAGCAAAATCAAAAGAAGGGAAGTGTGTGCACACGTATGTGCACACACACACACACACATACACACACTGTCACTACCACCATCAACAACAACAAAGTAACAGGAATCAACAATCATCAGTCATTGATGTCTCTTAATATTCACGATCTCAATTCCCCAATAAAAAACACAGACTAACAGAATTTATGTGAAAACAGCATCCATCTTTGTGCTGCATCCACAAAACACACCACAGGTACCAAAGGTAGACATAACCTCAGGGTAAACGGTTGGAGAAAGATATTTCAAGCAAATGAACCGAAGAAGAAATCTGGCATAGCCATTCTAATATTTAACAAAATAGGCTTCAAAACAAAGAAATCAGAGCTAAGATCAACAACACAAGTGACAGCTTATATGTTGAGGATCTTGAATAAGAGAAATGCTCATCCATTACTTGTGGGAGTGCAAACTTGTGCAGCCCTATGGAAATCAAAATGGAAGTCTCTCAAAACACTTGGAATTGATCTACCTAATGATTCAGCTCTACCACTCTTAGGAATACACCCAAAGGATGCTTCATCCTGCCACAAGGACACTTGCTCAACCATGTTCATTGGTGCTCCATTTATAATAGCCAGAAATTGCAAACAACCTAGAGGTTCCTGAAACTAAAAGTGGATAAAGAAAACATGGTACATTTACACGTGGAGTATTACGCAACAGCTAAAAAAAAAAATGACATCATGAAATTTGCAGGCAAATGGATGGAACTAGAAAAAAAAATCCTGAATGAGGTAACCCAGACCCAGAAGATAAATACGTTACATATTTACTTACCTATGAATATTATCCATTAAATGAATGATAACTGGCCTATAATCTGTAGGCTCAGAGATGTTAGGTATAGGGAAGGGACTAAGGAGGGCAGAGGGATCTCCTTGGGAGGAGGAACCAGAATAGATTTTATGGGTAGACTGGGTTCATATGGGCATGCAAATGAGAATATCAGTTTAAGAGTGGGAGGAGAGATAGGGCTGAGAGAAGCAATATAGGAAGAGACAACAGGAATGGAGGGGCATTTGAGGAATGATACGGAAACCTAGAGCAGCAGAAACTTCCCAAAGTATGTGAAGGTGATTCTAATGAGTCACACCTAACTAGTCAGTCAGGACTAACTTGCATTTAATTGAGTTGTTGGTCAAGAAGGTACCATGGAACTCCACAAACAACCCAGAGAGAGACCTTGGAACACACAGCTCTGAATGAGATGTCTCCATTAAATCCCTCCCCTCAGAACTCAGGGAATCCCACAGAAGTGGAGTCAGAAAGAGACAGTCAGGAAGTAGATCCAGAGGGGAGAGGAGCAGAGGTAGGGAGGAACTGGGTGGAGTAGAGGGAGGGGAAACTCTAATCAGGATATATTGTATGAGAAAAGAATCTATTTCCAATTAAAGGGAAAAAATCAAAAAAAAAACCTCAACCAGAATGACAAATTATAGGGCAGTGGTTCTCAACCTTCCTAATGTTGCAACCTTTTAATATAGTTCCTTATGTTGAGGTAATTGAACCGTGAAATTATTTTGTTGCTACTTCATAGCTGTAATTTTGTTACTGTTATGAATTGTATTATAAATATCTGATATGCAGGATATCTGATATGCAACCCCTGTGAAATGTCATTTGGCTCCTAAAGGGGTCATCACTCAGACATTGATAACTACTGTTACGGGGGTTGCTCTGGAAATAATAAAATCATGAAAGAAGAAGAATTGGGTTGGTTAATACAAATGAATGCAGGGAAGGGATCATAATTTCATACAATAAATATCACTCCATCCCCTATTATCCTCAGCTAGCACATAAGGATGCCATTCATGATGCTTATGGGCTGTTCAGGTAAATTGTTATTACTTACCAGCTATAATAATTAATTTTAAGTATTAAAGTGACTAGACAATGAGCTCTCCCATCATATAGGGAAATATTATTTTACATGTGTCTGTGAGGGTGTTTCTGTTATTTATTGTTTTTAGTTTTGAGATTAATATATCATTTACCTCTTTCCTTCCCTCCCTCCAAACCCCCCTTTCTTCTTTCAAATTCATGACCTCATTTTTAATTAACTGTTGATGTATACATATATGCATATGTATACAGACATACATTCATTAATACACAAATACAACTTGCTCAGTCTGTGTATGTTTATTTTATTTTTTTGTGCTGGTCATGAGAGCATTTCTTAAGGGATTAATGCATCTATGTTTCGTGTGATATTTAATTTAACAATGGACTGTATAAATGATCAAAATCCCACAAATCATATCAACATGTAACATTCCAAGTTTGTCCTAGTTTGTATAAATACCCAGTGATTTTAGGACAATGTTGAAATTGCCACTCTATATGTTTTATCAGAAGATACCCTGATTGCTAGCAATATATGGGTATATTACAGTTGGAATGAGTCCCCTCCCCTGAATGTCAGGGTGGCATTTTCATATTCTTTGGTTATCTGACTAGAACCAAAGGGAATGGAAATTTGGATTTGTTCTCTGCATTAGCTATAACACAGTTCATCTTTTTGTCTTCAGGAATCATCACTATCAGGTCTTACAAAGTTACTGCTGACTCTTCTAAAGAATTCCAAACTAAAGATCATAAGGTTTTAAGACTTGATGATCACTTGAACCGATTCCTATTAGTAAATGTGTCTTTCTAACATCTGTTGAGTCATGATATTTGTATTTCTTGTTTCTCTGGGGAGTCTAATAAAGAAACAACTGGATAATAACAGACACACTGTTGTGCTCATCTAATTAATTTTGTTGCAAAATATTATCTAATACTTATCAGTAGATGTTTATGTATATGGGATGTAGAATTATGCACATAAATACACGCAGAGTTATAACTGAATCATGTTTTCCTGTCAACTATAAATCACTTTCTGTAGTAACAAATGGATGATACATTTGATGACATTGTGGCAAAAGCCCAAGTTTCCTATAGGAAGCTGTTATAAAGGAAAGAGTTTGAAACCAGTAATTTGTGGCTTACCACATTTAGCACACACACTTTGAATGACTATACTAATAATCTTCATTTGTTGAGTAATAAGTCTTTTACTTTCCTATTTTAATATGAAATGCAACAGTATATGGAGCAGCACTTTTGCCATTCCATAAATAGAAATACCATTTTCACAGTAAGAGGAAATCAGTTTTACAAACATACATTTAAATCTTTAGCTAGTCAGAACATGTTCCCTATTGCTAGGTGTACTGTGCCCCGAGGCTCTTGTTGAGAGCAGACATCATTAGTATTACCAAGCCACACAAGTCATAGCTTCAGAAGTAGTAACTTACAACATTTCTTTTTAGATTTAAATGACAGGTTTTATTTGAAAATGAGTTTGTAGAGCTGTGTCAATGTTGCTGAAATACATGTAAGGATATTCAGTATATGGGTCCATGTGTTGCATGTGGCCAGTTGAGGTTGGGGGTAGATATGAATGTGGCTCAACACAAAATTATTTAAACCATTATGTTTTCATTTTTTTCATACATGAAATTTGTATAAGAAGATCAGTACCAGAGGTCTAGGACCCTATGTATGTAAGAACTATGGTAAGGTGAATAATACATTGTGAACTCACCTCAATCGCTGATTGTTTTGTAGGCTTCTGTTTACTCTTGATCATAACAAAAGAGTTGGGTGAATCAGTCTTTTAATGCTGTTTACAATCTATCATCTTTCTACCCTGATCTTTATCGTAATGCAAATCCGGGCTTTTATTCTCCTTTCATTTTATACTCAGGTAGCAAAGCATTTTCTTTTTCTTTTTTCTTTTTCTTTCCAAAACTGACAGGCTTAACTCTATATATTTGTCACATGCAAGGTCACATTTAATGTTCATTTTAAAGTGGTAAAAAGTCAATTAACAAATACATTATTTCATATACTTACCTAAACTATGAGGTTTTTTAACCTTAGTGCAGGAAAAGATGATTTATCCCTGTGGAGAAAGATAAACGACTTCCCTGGGTACTCCTGCCTAGTGTGACTCAGACAGCACTTTAATAAAATATTCCATCATTCTATATTCTGCTTTGAATAAATATTCATTTTTGTAATATATAGGAAGCACCTATAGTTAAATAAAACAGCTTTTACTAAGTGCATTAAATTTCCCCCAATCCATTGATTAACAGCCTCTCAAAGATTCTCTGATGACTGTAAACGTAAGTCCCTGTTCATTAAATGTCTCACAAATCACAGAACACAAAAGGAAAATTAAATTGACTGTAGCTATAGCTCTGGGCCTAGACTTTAGCTATTATGTGAAAGTTATCTTTTTATTCTTAGCACAGTTGACACACTGGAAAATGCAAATAATCTTTGACAGTACAGCCTCCATCTCCACTCACTTCTCCTAGGTAAATATGGAGAAGCTGTGAAAGGGAGGTCAGAAAGGAAGTCCAGATTCATCAGCCATTTAGCTCCTCAAACAGGGGCCTGTAGCTCCCTGGATGTATGCCACTTAGCTTTATTTTAAAGGCTTTCCCTAAGATTTCAATATACAACTAAAGCTTTGAACATTATTGAAAGCATCTTGGGAAGAGACATTTCAGAATTGTTACAGGAAGAAGCTGTAAAGATATTCAAATCATCTTTCTCATAGATGTCAAGATTTTTGTTAAGCTAAGGAAGAAAGCATTAATGGACAAGATTTTTTTTTTGGTGTTCTCTGGCTTGACAAAGGCCTCGCAGAACACACGAAGTAGCTATAGAATAGGGACAAGTTCTACAGAATGGTACCTGTGAAAGCTTTGATAGTACAGAGATCTGAATAGTTTAGAGACCAAAGCTACTGAGGGCCATCAGTTTGCTTCAATTTTTTTTGTCTTATATAAGAAAGACCAAACAATTTAATCAAAATTCAAATGTTAATCATGTGATCAAAATGTGTTATTCTGAAGAATATGGCACTCTTAAAATAACCAATTTCATTTGCAAAATACAGCATGAAACCAATAAAGTTGTTTTGATAAAGCTATAATGAATACCTAATCTAGATGTGTTTTATGATAAGAGGCCAATAACACCTCTTAAATTTGACACACACACAAAGAAAAGTAAAACAATTGCTGAAAGTCTGAAGGATTTAATGAAAACTGCTGTTTTTAATGAATTTTATGTGAATATGAATAGCTGCATCATCATATTAATATAACCATCTAAAATATAACAAATGTGGATAACAGAATCAATATCACATTAGTAGTTCATGATTTATTGAAAATTCATATTTTATGGCAGAGAAGCATATAAAGAAGTATTCCACATCCTTAGTTATCAGGGAAAGGCAAAACAGAACTATTTTTAAATTTCATCTTACACCAGTCAGAATGGCCAAGATTAACAAAAAATGGAGAGAGAGAGAGAGAGAGAGAGAGAGAGAACAAAGGAAAACCCAGGCTGGTGAGGAAGTATAGTAAAGGAAACACTCATCCAATGCATCATCCAATGCAAGCTTATATAACTACTTGAAAATCATGTGGCGGTGCTTCTAGAAGCTGAGAATAAATCTGCCTAGAGATCTAGCTATACCATTCTTGTACATCTAGCCACAAAAGTCTTCATCCTACAATAAAGACACTTGATCAACCATGCTCATTGCTCCTCTATTCATAATGGTCAGATATTGGAAACAGCTGAGATGTACCTTAATGGAAGAATGGATAAAGAAAATGTGATACAGTTGCATAATGAAATATTGCTCAGGCATTAAAGAAGTGAAATCATGAAATTTGCAGATAAATGGATTTACCAAAACCAATTATACTGAGTGAGGTTACCCAGAACCCAGAACACAAATATTACACTAGTGGCCAAAAGCTTGTGGGAGGAACCAACCAATATTTGACCGGATTTAAGTTGCACTCCCTGAGATGGAACTTATTCCTAGTACTACTGGGGTAGCCAAGAACCTGAGACTAGATTGGCCAGTGACCTAGGGGCAATCTAAATACCTTTGATCCACTACAGGAACATAGCAATAAAATGGCTCTTGATGGCATTCTGCTATACTCATCGCTCAGTGTATTGTTCAGCCATCATCAAAGAAGTTTCCTCCTACAGTAGGTGGGGACAAAACAGAGACCTACAATGAGACAATGTGAGAAATTTGGAATGCTCAGTTCAAAATGGAATGTTTCCATAAAAATCTCTCACCTCAGGGCTCAGGTACTTTTCAGAAGAGGAGACAGAAAGATTATAAGAGTCAGAGGGGATGGAGAACACAAAGGAAATAAGGCCTTCATAACACAGCAGGACCAATACACATATGAACTTACAGAGACTGTGGTAGCATGCACATGGAGGGCCTACACCAGTCCACAATAGATGGGGGACATCTCATTTAAACCACTACAAATGTCTGATAAAAAAAAAGCGGTACATTTACACAATGCAGCATAATTCAGTTGTTAAGAAAAATGAAATTTTCAGATAAATGGAAGAATATGGAAATAATCACTCTGAGTGAGCTAAGTCTGACCAAGAAATACAAATGTCTCAAATTTTCTTTCATTTGTTGATATTAGCTTTGAATTTTTTAAATATACATATATAACTTTGAACACACATAGATATTAGGAAATTTGTAAGATGTCATGGAAATTAGTAAGGTGCCACTAAAAGATAGAACACACTTATATAAATGGGAAGATGAGGATAATGGTATCAAACCAGTTAATTGGGAGGATGAGAGGGCATGGTAAAGAAGGGAATACAGACAGAGAAAAACTAACATGATAGAGCATCTGAAAAGTCATGAAGACCTACTATTATAGAAGCATCCTAAAATATAAATGTATACACATATAATAAGAGCTTAGTATAGTTATCCTATAATAGAAAACAGTGTCCTACTAGATACCCCAGGCTAACAAATAAAACACCCAATGTCAAGAATTGGTGATCTCTACTGGAGCTGTTGGCCAGTATAATCCAATAATTCAAATGTTACAAAATCTTGGCATTTTTCTTGGTTACCCTCCTTAACTTGAAAATAAGACTTTATTGGTGAAGATCTAACATATTGAGGTCATAGATCACCAAAAAATCAATTTGGTATTGATCTGGAAGCTTCATCTCAACTGGTTAGCTTTCATAGTGCTGTAAAGTGCTATGCATGCTACCAGAGAAGAAAAGTCACTATCAATCTTATCTAGATATGAACCATGAGGTCTGCAATAATTACCTTTCTGGCAAGATATTCCTGCCAGTGCAATAATTGTACAAATGGCATGAGAGTAAGTGTTGACTTTCTGGTTAGATATAAGATTGGCTTGACAAGATGGAACCTGTACCTGGCACATTATTGGGCCAAAGGACCTGTGACTAGACAGGTCTGAGACCCTATTGGAGAATCTGTTTCTTGTAGTCAACTAATGGTACATATATTAAGCTAACTTCTAATGAGTTATTATACCCATAAGATTAATATATCTCGAACCTCAGTAGAGAAGCTTCTTTTTGCAGAAGATGATGATTAACACAGAGACCCATAACTCACCATGATACAGAGAAAAGTAACTATGGAGGCTCAGCCCTTAATGGGACATAAATACATATCTTCTTCTTCCAAAGATCATGGTTCACTTTAGAATAGAGTCAGGAAACACTGTAAGAGGCTGTGGCAGTGGATGACTACAAGTAAACATATTCTCTGAACAAAATAGGTTGTTTGCACTTATGAACCTACAGTGATTTGTAACAGCGTCCCCAAGATCTGTGTGCGAGCTCAAGCTATTAAAAAATCCAATATGGAGGGGAAAGGTAGAAATGAAGTCCAACTCTTGCTTATGAATTGCTGATAACTGATAGCTGCTGGTGGTGGGAGAGTCAGCTTTTTCTAGGGTGTGGCCCTTGTTTGGTCTAACGTTGTTGTGGAATATTATTTTAACGACGCAAAGATGTGTTATATTTCTTTATGCTGCAGAATATTACTTTAACTGTGTACAGTTTGTTTCTGCTGTCTTTGTTAACGATATAAAGGGTGTGTTACTTTTGTTTATGCTGCATTTGTTTAACTATGTAAAGATGTATTGCATTTGTTTCACCTTGCCTGCCTAAGGCACCTGATTGGTCTAATAAAGAACTGAGTGGCCAATAGCTAGGCAGAAGGAAGGATAGGTCAGGCTGGCAGGCAGAGTATAAATGGGAGGAGAAATCTAGAATTGAAAAGAGAGAGGAGCAAGAAAAGGAAGAGAGAACAAGGGACATGCCCAGTACAAGAAACTAGGCAGATGCCAGTCAGCCAGACATACAGGAACAGGGAAATTAAGATATACAGAAGTAAGAAAAGTAATAAACCCCAAGGCAAAAGGCAGATAAAGAGAAACAGGTTAATTTAAGTGAAAAAAGCTAGCAAGAAATGTGCCTAAGCTAGGCCGAGCATTCAAAACTAGTAAGTCTCTGTGTCATGATTTGGGAGCTGGTTGGTGGCCCTCAAAGAAAAGGCCTGGTACATAACATGCTCCAGTGGATGGCCATACACCTAAGAGTATGCAGGCAGCACTGTTGAAAACGGATGTGTTTTTTAAAAAGGACACAAAGTTGAGTGTGGATGGGGGATAGGGATGTATGAACTCAAAAAGTGATAGTCTCATAGAATTATTAAAAAATGTGAAATTCTCATAGAATTATTTAAAAAAATATAAAACAAAAGTAAATAACAGTTAATACAAAAACTTTAAGACTTGAATGGACTTCATATTCTACAGAGAACATTTAACAAAATAATTGACTTAACAATCAAGCACTTGAGCATTTTAATTTCAAACTTGACCTTTTTACATTGAGGATAAGCAGCACCTTTAAACTTGGTACAGGGTGAAAATACTGAGTCTACCAGTCAAATGCTGGCCCCGATTTCCCCTTGCCTCTGCAGGGAGCATGCGATGCCATTCTGTATTAAGTCTCCTGTCATCTTCACTGGGGCACAGAATCGTATTTGCAGTCACTGAAGTGTGCAGTATTACTTAAATTAAATCTCCATTTCTCGTAAATGAGCTACAGAAAAAAACATGAGCTGAGCTAGAAACACAAGTGTTCATGGAGATTTTATTTAAAAAAAAAAACTGCAATGTATAAAATGTAGTGAAGTCTTGACAGCCATCAAAGTCAACTGTAAATGTTTTGTTATATTTCCTTTAATCAAAACTTTTATTTTTTGAAATACATAGTTATCCATATATACTTCTGATGTCCTCTTCCTGCTTAGAGTTCTCTGCATGTGCATATTCATCATGAACTCTTTTGATCATTTTTTTGTAATGATAATAATATGTTTTATGATTTCAGGAATAATAGTCATGAACCAATGATAAACCAAATTATAATTTTCTGTATTATTTCAAATTTGTGCACTTTTAGTTTTTCCTCTGTTGTTTTCGAAATTTTTATTATATTTAAATTAAATGTAAAATACCAATTATCAAGTGTTTCTCGTTTTAGGCATATTCAAGCTTCAAAATGTATTGACATGAAAACTATATATCTTGCCTAAAAATTTGCATTTCTTGGTTCTGTGAAATTATTATATCTCACAGCTATTGTTCATTTACAGTACACTTCCATTAATACCTTTTTGTTTGTCTACTTTAGTCTACTAATATTTTCTGATTGCAAAGTACTCAATGAGTAAAGGCTACTGATGATTCTAGTCTACATATTCCTGAAGCATTCTAGTTAACAGCATTTCTTCTTACTTCTTATATTAATAATTCCCAGTATAACAAAAGGGGGCCTTTGTATTCTTGAGTTAGCAATTATACGTTATTTTCTTATTCCACACAGAAAAACTTGTATATTGCTTTGATAGGTGTAAAGAAAAGCTTTTGTCTAGTTGGGAGATGACAGGGGGGTGCTGTACTGATCTTGGAGTGGTAACACATTAGACCTCAAAGGCAGTAACAGGCTTTGTTCTGCCACAGTTCCTACTATATACTTAGAGTTATTCTTTAAATTCCCAGACTGAAATACCAGCTGCCATGGTCAGTACTCTAATTTAGGAAATTTCAAATGATACAAACATATATATATATATATATATATATATATATGAAAGTAATTGAAAAATCAAGATTATATTTCTTTATATGTTCATAAATATTTCTTTTAAGAAACATAAACTTCTAATTATGTTTAAAAAAACTTTAATAGGTGCCTAGGATAGGTGTCCAATTATTTTAAGTGAATAGCAAAATTAGAGAAGTAATTAGAAATACAGAAGAAAGGAAGGGAAAGAAGAAATATGTAATTCTACCAATCTTTACCGCCATGAAAAGGGAAGAAAAGCACAACACTTAGTGACACCAAGCATTGAGAAATGCAAGAGTGTCACTCAACCATAGCCTCAGCACAGGATAATGGGCCAGCTTCCAGCAGCCTGTGTTTTAACCTAGCCTGTGTCTCTGTATGCCAGATACTATCGTCAAAACAGCTTTGCTGCTAACAGCCCTATATGTGTCAACCTATGTGTCCACTCTTTCCAACCTGTGTTAGTATATAGCTTATACTGTGATGATGTCAAACAAAGGGAATTATATCACTGAATGAAGTATAATCCCGTGTTCTGTGGAGAGACCCAAAGAAATGATAAATATACGAAGTAGGATCTTGCAAAGGCTAACACCCAAAGTGGACAACACGACAAGTATCCATGAAGAGGATGAGGGATAGTCAGAGTAACATTACTGTGTGGACTTTTTTTTTTTTTTTGGTTTTTCAAGACAGGGTTTCTCTATGTAGCTTTGTGCCTTTCCTGGAACTCGCTTTGTAGCCCAGGCTGGCCTCGAACTCACAGAGATCCACCTGCCTCTGCCTCCTGAGTGCTGGGATTAAAGGCGTGCGCCACCACTGCCCGGCCTGTGTGGACTTTTTAAAGAAATGAATGAAATAAGAGTTAAGTTAAGGAATACAAGAAACATACTAACATAAAATATTGTGATAATAAAAGAAAACAGGAAAAAAAACAGTACTCTCAGAGAAATGGTCTTAAGAAGCTCAAAAGCCAGTATTTCTGTAAAGGTTAGTGTCCAGAAGAAGAGAGTACATCTACTAGGTTAAGTCGAGACAACAGCACCCTAGTCACTTGATAATATTAATATAAAGTATCTCCAGAACTTGGATCATACTTTGGAACATCTATGATTAATCCATTAACAATGCTCACTCTAGTGACTAGTCAAAGATTATTCCTCAGATGGCTGCTTATGTTGTTCTTTGGTCATTTAAGGCAAATTGTCCTTTATTCAAAATATATTTTTATCATGCTATAATACAAAATGAACATAATACAATACACAAAACACACGGCAGACATTATTTTACTGGCTTATCCATTTGTGCTTTCAGAAGGAAACTAGAAGTTTCTGTGTAAAGTGCTTACTGATACTTAAAGTTAATCTCAATCCCATTGCTCTAGTAACAAAGACTCATACAATGAGGGGAGTAAAGAATTTACCTGGTGCTTCTTGGGATTTTACAGAAACCCGACAGATCTACTGACTAATGCTCATATAATGTCTTCAGAAGCACTCTACTATGTACAGAAGATGCAACCTAAGTAATGACAATTAAGTTAAGAGAGATAAGGAAGATCATAACAAAAGATCTCAAGTACAGTTCCTATAGTCTCTCAACAGCAATAGTACTCCTTGTAGGTAAACTGACTATTTATTGTTTCTAATGATGGGACCCACAGCAAACGATATGGCAAATATTTCCACAAACCTCATTGATCAAGTCTGGGGAGTTTGCATCCATTATTATTGTTGTTGTTATGACAAAAGCAATTTAAGAAAGAATGATTTACTTTGGTTGCATTTGA
>CABHPH010131685.1:0-31733 GCA_902168325.1 Peromyscus nudipes | reverse complement strand
GAGAGAGAGAGAGAGAGAGAGAGAGAGAGAGAGAGAGAGAGAGAATAATGTAATCCCTGTCACATTGTAAATAGGTTTCTTACAATACCATTGTATCACTGCAGTGAAGATATTTCAGCTCTGGCATTCATTGTGGATGCTTCTTTGAGTCAAGCCATTGTGTGTCCTTCCATGCAACAATTCCTTTCAGTTATTTAGACTGTGTTTTAGTTACAATATATCCTGTGCATATTTAAACCAGAAAATTTCAATATCTACTATCACTATTCCTTTCTAATTCATAACATGTCTTGGTGCTTATGTGTGTAGCACTGTGAAAACTGTGTTGAAGGAAGAACATATGCTCAGACATAAGACAGGCATGAAGGCTGAGTACAGTTGCCTGCCGTTTAAGACCACACCATGACAGATTCCTGTGATGGGAATGATGTAGGAAAATCTACTTGTAATTGAACATGTCACAAAATTGTGTCGTCATTTGTGCTGTTAGTAAAAATGGCAATCTCATCGGTGTTCAAAGATAAAGTGAGGCGTGTGTGTGTGTGTGTGTGTGTGTGTGTGTGTGACTTCTCTTTTAGAGGAAAGGAAACTGAGCAACAAATTATTCTAGCTGAGACCCAAATAGTTCATCTTAAGCTGCAGCACTCCTGGTTTTTAAAGGGAGAATGACATGCCTGGGGATTTGATTTCCCAAGTGCGTTCCTCTTTCTTGCCTCCCCTGCTTCAAGCATGTCTCCCTCACCCCCTCTCCTTCTCTCTCCTGCATTCTAATCTCTCTTACTTTCCCTTCTGGAGAATTTCTTTTTATAGTAGCTGACTTCATGGTGCCTCCTTTAGATTAGCCCCAGATGTTTGATTTCATGGTGCAAGTGTGAGCCTGAATGCAAATATACAATCTCTCTCTATACCTCTAATCATCTTAGTGTGAATCTTGTCTGGGAGGGGTGGGAGTTAGTGCTCTGGCTGTACCTCATTGGTAGTGCACTAGCATGAAGCTCGAGGTTCAGGACCCAGTACTGAATGGCACAAATCATTTTTCAGATGTTCATGTTGTTTTGCTCATCAAACTATGTCAGGGAAAAACCAAACAAAAAATAGTCCAGAAGAGATGTTCACCCCAGTGTGCCAAGGAAAGTTCAGAATTAGAATGTGATGTGAGTCTACAGTATTTTAGGACCTAGGTTTTTGCTTTGTTTGTTTCTTTTTTGGGGGGCGGGGAGGTTTCTGATATAGGGTTTCTCTGAGTAACAGCCCTGGCTGTCCTGGAACTCTCTTTGTAGACCAGGCTAATCTGGAACTCACAGAGATCTACCTGCCTGTCCCTCTCGAGTGCTGGGATTAAAGGTGTGGACTTTCTTGAATGGAATTCATGTTGGTTATCAATTGACATATACTGTTAATATCAGCTTGACTTCTTGTAAATTTAGCATCTACACATTTAGATGTTTGTTTCATTTGTACATTTAGGCAAATAATTAGGGAAACAATTTTGATGATCATAATTTTTCCCCAACAACTTTTAAAAGGAGCTGTGGCCAGTATTCTAAGACATCTAGTCAGTAATATATTAACTTCTCATGTTGGTATAGTTTTTACCATTAATTCAAGTACATGAAGTGCTCCATGACATTGACATTGTTAATAAATTTTCATGTTAAACCTTGGTAAGAAAGATGCTAGTAATATTGTCATTTTAAAAATGTAAAATCATTCACTGTATTTGTAGGCTTCCTATAATTTAACAGCAAACTGTGATTTAAAATTTCTTTGGAAATACCCTTATCAGTAAAATTTGAGATATGAAAGGAATACATTTCTGAGTCTCAATGGGATTATTGTTAATAGTGGTAGCTTTGTCAGAGTGTGGTCAAATTCCTGCCTTGCTCCATGGAGTCAAAGTCTCAATGGGTTTTCTTTTCAAATGAGAAAGTTTCAGACTTAGCATGTTTTTTTTTTTTTTTATCTTGAAGTCTACTGTCCAACAAACTTAGAATGTTTAATATGGTATGGGCTTAAAGACAGAAAACCTTTAAAAGAACTGGAACAGAAGAACACCAATTACATGTGTCCTCCCATGAGGCTTTGGGAGGATTGGGAGCCTACTTGTACCAAGGCTTCATTTTGTTAGACGACCACTGATCTGAGAGCAGAGAACAAATTTGAATGCCGCCCCCCCACCCCATGAAGTAAAGGAAGGCACATGAGGGACATTCTTGGAGTAGTTATGCATGCACTGTCTTATGTAAAGTTCTTGTGTTCCATAACAATTTGGGTACCATTTTCCTTGACACCATTCTTTTTCTGATTTTGTTCAGAGCCCATGGGTTACCGTTCGTGCGCCTGCCCTTGCCTCAGAGAGGCTGAATGTTGGTCATATTATTAGTTTCTAGAACCGTGGTAATATATTGACTTGTGTCTGAGAGCTAGTGAGGGAGCTGATTCTCATCCATACCGAAAATGCGGGGTAGAGGAAATACAAGCACTGAAAACCCATTGCATAGTTTGGCTTTGATCTTACTTTGTCTCTGAACCCAGAGATCCTCTTTTTCTGGACCATTTCTCTGCACCTTTGGTGATGCTTTGAACAGGCCCCTCATAGGTAATTATTTCACAGCTCTTGTCTTTTTTTCCCTGTGGCATGTACACTTAACCAGTGTGTTCTTCTTACTCCTATAGTCTCACATTTCACTACCCTTTTCTCCTTTTGCATACCCCCCACCCTTTGAAACCAGGATCATCATCTTCTTAGATCCTAGAATTAAGGTAATCCATCTGCAGAAATTCATTCCCCCAAATTCTCAGTTTTCCTGTCCAGGCTATCAAACTGTAAACATGAACCTATAGTGCATACAGGACTACCCAACAACCTGAGAAGCACAATGACCTTCTTTTTGGTTTATCTTTATTTAAAAGTTTGCATTAGAAACTTATTTTACCATCGTAGTAGATACATTGCGGAACAGCACTCTTAACCCAAGTGGAATTTGAAGTTTTAAAGAAATTATGCATATAGGTTACCTACCAGGGCTATGAAATGCATAAACCAAGTAGGTGGGGGGCAAGTAACTTCACTCTGTTTTTAACACTAGGGGTGATTTCATGGGAACCCTTGAGAACTTGAGGGGGCAACTCTGAGGCAATGCAGAATTTTGATATTAATTCGTATGTTCCTTACCCATGAATCTCAATCATATTTTTCCCACTTTTAAAGTTGTAATGAGAATTTTGTAAACGTTGTCCTGGAGTTGGGGATGCTAGGTGTACACAGAGAGAATTTGGATCATTACATTCTTAAATACACCTTGTGGAATTATTAGAAGATACTCTAGTCTTTGAACCTATTCATTATAATAGCTGTGTGTTTGTAAGAATGTGGAAAAAAACCCAAATGTTCTGAATTGTAGAAGTTTGACAGTAGAGATCCAGTTTCAAGCTTTAAGGACACAGCACACAGGTAGAACAGAGAATGGTTCATGAAGGCACAGTTGTCTGGTGTCTGCTTTCTAAGGATTATAGTTCAACCAAGGGATGAGAGAAGCTGGTCCTAGGTTTTGGGAGTAATAGGGGAGGAGCCCCTTACCTTTCACTCCCCACCATGCTTGAGTCAAATATCCATGGCCTCTAAAGTGCACTTGGGGGCAAACAGAACTTCCCTGGCCCCAGAAAGGACACAAAAGCTACTGAAAAGTATAGAGAGAAGGACACAGAATGACCTACTTCAGCCCCGTAACTAGAAGCAAAGAAGTTTTCTGCAGTGGGAATGAGTTTCATGCAGACCTAGTATACACACGTCAGCAACTCTCTTTGCTTGAAAGCGGCAGGGATGTGGACCTGCTCTCCAATATAAGCCACTAATAGTGACTTTCTTGTCTCTGGAATCAGTGTTAGATGCCAGTATAGCTGGTTCCTCATCCCTCTAGCTTCTCTCTGACCTCTAGCGCTGAATGAGATGATGATCTTGTAGTGATTGTCTCATGAGGAGGGCTTGTTTTGTTTTTTACTGTTTTTATTTAAGCTTTTCAAAGATGAGGTAGGGCCATAAAAATAAATTTCCAAAAGCCTTTTCTTCCTCAACAGAATGGCTGACTAGAAGTAGGGTTTTAATTGCTCACAATGCTTATTCATGGTGTCTTCAATTTTGAAGCACCAGCTCACATCCATTGTAGTGGATATGCATTTTTTTAAGATATAAACTAACTTGTTAAAAAGTTGTGTTTTTTAAAAATGTGATTCCATTCAAAATAGAAACAAAAACAAAAAAACTCCCACAAAACAGAACTCAGCTATACTCACTATTGGTACTTGTCAGATCAAGGAGATCCACTTTTGGTTGGAAAGGCTTTCTTTTGGTTAAAGGATCTGCTAACTCAGGCCTCTCTTTTTATCCCCCTGCCCCACCCTCCAACTTTTCTTTCTGAAGGCCACCTGCAGTTAGGAGTCCAGGGGGCGTGGGAGCCACTCTTCTCTGAGCACTGTCTGTGTCTTTGGCTTTCACTGGTGTGCCATCTGTCAGTTCCTGTACATCAATCCATCTCTGCTAAGTCACCTGAGATGCCCATGGTTTCAATGGTCTCTCAAGGGTCTGTGCATTAACTTCACAGTCACTTAACTTCAAGTTTACCACCCGCTACGATTCTCTAAACTCTTCCACTAGCCTTTTGTTTTTCTGAGAGAAGGCATGTTTTTTTTTTTTTTTAATTTTTTTTTGTATTGTTTTTGATGTGAGTTTGAGAAGGACTTTCTGAAGGCCTCCACAGGCTCATTACCTACATACTGTTTTCCTGCCATTCTAGACACAGACGGAAGCTTTCTCTATAAATCTTCTTACTTCCTGGGATATCCCTAGTTAAGCTAATGAAGGTATTTCTTTTCATCATTCCCTTAGACCTCTTTTGAGAGTGCCAGTTTTTCGTACTGTCCTGAGTTGGGAGTGAACTCTGGAATGGTCTTTAGAAATTCAAGTAGAGATGAGGAGAGGGAGGGGAGGCTGTGGTTTAGTATGTAAAATAGAAAAAAAACTTTGAAATAAAATAGAAAAAATAAATTCAAGTAGAAATCTAAGCATTTGGAGCTTCCCATTGGTGCTCTTTTCCCTAGTGGTGAAAATTGGGTACGGGAAGCAAAATGAGATAGGAAAACAGCATTGTTTATATTCCTCCAGTCTCTGGGTTTAAATTCCTGCTACTTATAAACTATTTGAATTGGGACAGTTGATTTATTAAATGAAACATCTGGATCCTGCAGTTAAAAGCCATGTCTTCCAAGAGCTCTGCTGTGTCACAAATTTGAAAAGTCAACTTGGTACTCAAATGGTGAAAGTTTGACTCCTCTCCAACTTGATAAAGCAAATATGGGGAGGGTAAGATAATGGGAAACAAATGCATTCTACCCACTTTGACTGTCTTTCCTAGCATTCTTAGATAGGTTCTGCTTTCAGACTTGGGCCTTACCATGTATCCAGTCCCGTTTATTTCTCCTTTCCCAATTTGTGCGCAATCAATACTATGCTTCCAAGAACTTTTTATGTACATGTCTCCTTGTTGCTGTGTGTGTGTGTGTGTACGTGTGTGTGCATGTGTGTGTGTGTGTGTGTGTGTGTGTATGTGTTGATTTAATCTGTAGTTTCATCCCAGTTGAGAATGATCCCACTTCTGCAATAATCACTGTTTAGAACAATTTGCATATGATTGACTATGTGGGCATCCCCTCACACCTTGATGCTGTGTTGGTTGATTGGATTATTTTCTCTATCCACAGGAGACCTTTCTTTCAAGTACTGGCAGGGCAATGCAATCCTGTTTACCATTTTAAAAATTTTATGTGTTCAACACAAGCACACAGCCATCTTAAAACACATACAGAGAAGTATTTTATTTTCATACTACTTTTGTTATTTGATTTCCTTCCCACTTTTCTAGTATATTTAAAAACCGTTGTGGTGAGATGGTAACCTCAAATTCCATCTTTCTAAAGTTGAGGAAATAGAGGTCAAGGGAAGCAAATTCACTTGCTTGGAGTCACATGACCATTTAGCAGCAGTATGGAAGACTGAATTATTTTAATTTTCAAGACTCCTGTCTGTTGGGTCACACAGGACTTTTAGGGTTGGGCTTTTAGGACAGCATTATTTGTACATTGATGCAGGCATTTCTATATGAATACTAAATGTCTCCTCATTTTTCTGATCATAATGTTTGGGTTTCTAAGCAAAGGCAGTCTTCCCACCAATACAAAAATAACAGGCTTCTGTGTCATTTGTTAGATATGTTAATCATAACAAAAAGAAAAAAATGGAGCTGCAGAAAATGTGTCAGGCTTGGGAAGACTCCTTGTGGACAGGAGTTTCTTAGTCCCTGTGGTTGTAAAAGACTCAAGGATCAGATCAGAGAAGACTACTGTTTAGAAGCTGATCATTTTATATATGAATATTTTTAAATTTGAAAATGGCATTCAGTTGAAAAATTGAGAAGAAAGATAATTCTTAAGTTTATTGAACCTTAATTAATTAATTATTATTATGTTAAGTTTATTGAACTGTCTTGTTTCTGGAAGCACAGTAACTTCACCCCATCCCTTAGGTCTTCATTATTATTTTTGCTGTATATACATTATGAGGATGATGTCCTTTATTAGGTACTTTAAGTCATTCATTGAATTTGCCCTTTCATTAATGAAGTTCAGATTTGGCAAGGTGTTAAAACATGCAGTTGTGCAACTGTGGTATTGACTTGCTGTTCTCAGAATGCTCTAATAATTGTAAATAGAAATTCTTTGAAATTTTAAGGAAGGATCTTTTTCTCCGTATTACCAGTTTCTTTTCTTTTCTTTCTTTCTTTCTTTCTTTCTTTCTTTCTTTCTTTCTTTCTTTCTTTCTTTCTTTCTTTCTTTCTTTCTTTCTTTCTTTCTTTTTTTGGTTTTTCGAGACAGAGTTTCTCTGTGTAACAGTCCTGGTGTCCTGGAACTTGATTTGTAGACTAGGCTGGCCTCAAACTCACAGAGATCCGCCTGCCTCTGCCTCCCAAGTGCTGGGATTAAAGACTTGTGCCACCACCAGCCGGCCGTATTACCAGTTTCTATGGAAGGAATTTTAAAAGCTGAAATGGTTTTAATTCCTGTAATCTGGACATAAAATTCCGCAGATGTGAGAAGCACTGTGAGATGGTTCCTACAGGTGAGCTACAATGTCAGCAGCCAGCAGAGGCTCTTTACTCTCTGCAAGGGGTTAATTAGTGATGCTATTTGCAACAACTGCGTGGACAGAATGCATCCCTTCCTCTTGCTTTTACATGTTATTCAGGCTTACTAGTAAACAGACCTTTTAGGGTAAACACCATGTACTTGGAAATTAATTGAAATTTATTGTGGTATTGCATTATAGCTCATAAAGAGTATAATATAATGCTTATCAATATAGTGAGGACTTTTGGAAATGATTTTCCTTGCATAAGATTATAATCATAAAAATCCAGGGATTTTCATATTTCTTATGTAGTTCTGCTAAAAAATGTTAAAATTCAATTTATAATTTTAGTAGTCTATAACAGCAAAGTACAATATGAAGCTGTATATTTTTTTCCTCTTTGGATTAGGTGACTGACAGACTTATGAAGAAACAAATTAGCATAACATTGTTATTATTGTTGATGCCTTTGTTCAACCTTTTAATACCTTTCTACCTGACTTTAATCACATTTTAAAAATAAAACCCACAACCTGCTACTGTTGTATAACAATTCATGATCACCATCTAACTTGACAAAACTGTTATGTTCAAGGTAGTTTTTATAAAAACCCATGTGTGCCAGGTCTTTTAAAGTAAAACAACTATACCCAGGACTATCGCAAAATAATTCATGTAAGAAAAATTATTAAAAAATCCCTAGCATTCAAGATGGTTCAAAACTCATGTGTATGACATAATTTTGGAGAAAATTGATCCATCCAAGCTAACTTTAATGGAAACTAGTGCATATAACTAATCTTAAATATTCTTTCCCAGGCTTTACTAAGCATGCAGATTCCTGGCTGTGTCCACCAAAGTGAACATATGGAGCTCGAGGGTAGGAACTGCAATTCATTCCTCCAATGATTGTGATTTACACTAAATTCTCTGAACTAATGATGTCAATACAGTCTGATGGCTTTTGTTCTAAATTTCACTTGAAATACAATGGACCCTGTGGAGGTCAATGTGGTCTTTGCAGTTATTTCTATAGCAACAAGAACTGGTTGTCTGAAGGATGGATAAAAGAAGAGAAGTGTAGAAAAACCTATGAAGGCCCAAAGCAGCAACAAACTACTTACTTGATAATTTTGAATGGGGATAGCTCTATGTTTTACCAGAAAATGTAGAGATTATCAATTGAATATCATGAAGTTTCTGTCTTAAAAGATATGCAATTTCTTCTTTGAGTATCAATATAAAGAGACCATTGAATATCAGATGCAAAATATATAATCTCTCTCTCTCTTTTAGAATTGGTGGCTCTATTTTTAGTCTGAGTCAATTCATAAAAAAATCAATCATTTATTAGGTCCAATTAAATCCATAAACTAGTGCTTAGATTATGAATCTTAACACTTCTTGACTATTAGAACTAACTGAGCACCTCAAATCATTATAATTGCCTTGGCCTAACTTCAGACTAATTAAAATAGAATGTCTGGAGAGAGGACTCAGAGCTCCTACTGTATACATCCTCATATCTTACCTATTCAGGCCCTTCTCTTGAGTATAGTGACTTTGCCATTCATTTTTTTAATGTGTATGCAGGGAAAACTGGATAGAGTTTGTATGTCTACATTCATAATTCTGTTTTCTAAATCTGGGTTTGTTTTAAGGTGCTAAATTTATTTTCTTACTGTTCATGTTACCAGAGAGAGATTTAATTTTTCTATAGAATGCAATATTTGTTGACCAGTATTTATTATCAAGATCTTATAAGTGGTTTTATTTTTTATGCCATGATATGACTTCATTTAATTCTCATGGTATACATAGTAACAGCATCATTTTTATTCTATAAATAAGGAAATTGAAGCTTAGAGAAGTTGAAACTTGACTCCAAATGATGAGTAATTGCCAAATGGTTTATAAACCACATACACTGTAAAGTGTCTTCCACATCATCATAGGGATTGACATCAGTGATATTGTGGTAATATCACATATCATTGATATTACCATACCTGTGTTCCCTAGAGAGTCACGTGGATGATACTGGTCTTGCCAGATGCTTTATAGAAAGAGCACTATGACCTAAGAGCTTGAGAGATACTGAATAGGTTGTAAATTCTCCATCCATGACAACATATTAAATATACTAAAATCCCTTCAGGTAAGAGAATGTAGAGTGTGGTTCCCTTGGGTTATTTAATCATGAAAACTTCATTGAGGAAGCACTTTCCAGTGGCACCTATTTTAAAAAATACTTCAAAGCAACCTTGTATTCTAGAAATGATTTCCTGGTGGTAGATGTTAGAAAACTGAAGCTAGAAGATGCTTAGTAAGTCATCTACAGTGATTCCACACATAGCTGTGCTTGAATCTGAGTTTGGCTAATTTATAAAATTCTCTCTTAATTTTAATGTCATAACTCAAGGTTCAGGACTCTAATAGCTGTTATTTCTGATAATAAAGCTGAATTAAAATTGTTGAAAGATTTAAATGTAATGTTGTATGGGCAAGCATGTTGAAAACCATAAAATACTGTGTAAATATCAGAATTAGATAGTATACAATCTAAAACAATACCAAAATACCATTTATTTAATCATTTATTGAGACTGGGTCTCATGTAGTCTAGGCATTCCCTCGAACTCAGTATGTAGTAAAGGATGATCTTGAATTTTGAATTCTCCTGCCTCCATTTCTTGAGTGCTGAGACTACAGATTTGTGCCCCCACATATGGTTTTATGCATAACGGGGACTGGGAAGTACCACACAGGGCTTCATGCGTGCTAGACAAGCATTATGTCAGTCCAGCTCTATTACAAACTCTCCTAAGGTTAACTCTTGAAAGAAATTACTTCTTTATTCATCTCTGAATCAAACTTTTAAAGGATGGTCTGTGCGGAAAAGTGAGCTTTGCTGGTTATTGCCAGTCTGACTTTTCCATATCATCAAGGACTCAGAAATTTTTGTAGCTACTTTAGTATATTTAAATAGTTCTTAGGAAATAAATTTAAGTAGTTTGTAGATTGTGTATGCTGAATCAATGTCATGAAACTAAGAATCATGGAGACTTTATCCCGCCTGATATTTGATTCTCTTGATTCTGAAAATATAAGTTTGATCAGTGACACACAGTAGACTTTTTCTACTTTAATAATAGTAAATAAATAGTCGATATTTTCATCAGGGCTCGTTTATTTAAAGAACAAGGCTGAGAAACAATCATTGCAGGAGTCAAATTTTTTGCTCATGCTTTACTGAGGAAGCATAAGGTTGGTTAGAAAGAATTGTGACTAAAATCCTGGAACCCATTTAAAGCTAAGCGAGGTCATGTAACGTGACTGCCTAGATGCCAAACAGCTCCTTCTCTGGAACATATTCCTGGGGATCATTTGATATGACAAGAGATAATCTCTTGGTGGAGAACAAAGACCAACTGATTCCATATTGAGAGGAGATGAAAGGGCTGTTCATTTCCCCTACTCTCTGCAAATGGGGGAAAGAACTCAGCGCAAACAGCAGACATTCCCCATCACACCAAATTAAGCATGCCATTGGCTTCTATGTCACCAAGCTGAGCTAGTGCGGGGATTATTCCCAGCACTTTGAATGCAGGTAGAAAATAAATCTGCAGAGATCTGTAACTAATGCATATGGAAATTCTCTCTGGTATTTATTTTCTCCACCTCGCCCTTCTCGACAACACACTTGGAATGTATTAATAATGGTGATGGGTCCAGGGAAATGAATGTGAATTTGGCAAGGCTCAGAAAAGATGGCTTCAGGAAGAGCTACTCTATCTTGGGTGAGTGGGAAGGGAATGCAATAACGTGTGAGAAGGTGTTCATCGTTGCAAAGACTGAGTGTGGGTGAGCAGCAAACAGAAGATGCCATGAATTAGTTCATAGTTTAGGACTCTGCTTGGCTCTTCAAGGAAATGTATAGATACATAGCTTGAAAGCAAATCAGGTCCTTAACGGCTCTGCACCTACAAATGACTGCTAACTGCTGTTTGAAAGCCTGAAGTTACTGAGTTTCTATTCAGAAATCATTTTTCACTGTGCCTCCCATCCCTGAGAGAGGGTCAGATTAGGTAATCCCCCTTTACATTCAAGTTCAACCACTACTCTTTCAGAGACGGTTTCTGAATTTTTAAGGGCCAGGACATGAGATTTTGGGTAAATAATGCATTTGAAAGCTTGGGACTAATTTAATTAAAAATGAACAGTGTTATGGAGTTACTTGTATACTTATTGAGAACACATGGCTAAAGGAAATTTGGAATATATACGTCTAGAGAACGCATGAGACAGAGAGAAGGAAGGAGGGGAGAAAGTTTGAAAAGATGAAAAGAAGTGTACAGAGTTAGCATTTTCCCATGCTTTGCCCTGTTGTGTCTCAATTTTTGTTTATGAGGAAAGGGTCATTTATTTTTAATTCATAAAGAAAGCACAGAGATGACAGTTTTGGACAGAATAGTTTCCTGTGTATATATGCATCTAGGAGTCTATATTCCCCTAAAATCCTGCATCAGTACATAGTGCACATTTGTTCCAGAAGCCTGAGTGGAATGCCTGGAGTGGTGTATATACATTTTGTTAATATAAAGGGAAAGGTCATGATGGTTACTTCTACCTAGTAGACACTATCACAAACAACACTCATTACAAACAATGCTACTGGCAACACCTTTTGAAAAACTCAATTATACAGTATGGACTGAGGACTGTGTCCGAATCCCTTTTTCCTCTCGTAATAATTTGCCACATTCTACGTCTGTAGATAAAGTAGTCCCGGAAGTGGAGTTGGTCGGATGGGTTTGTTTACACTGTAGTCCATAAAAGAAACAAAAAGCCTTGCATGCAAAAGAAATGGAAAAAATAAAGAAAGTGAATAAATAAAAAGCAAGAATGAATGTTTAAATGAAAAATTAAATAAAATGAAGCCAGCAGTTATGAAGCAGCACATTAAAGCATAATATATACAAGCTTTTATTTTTCAAATTAGTAGCATAAAACAAGACACTTCAAGAGCAAATTGAAAGTTAAAACAGATCAGTCTATTCTCAAGACAGTTTTCTAGAATGAGGTCCAGGAAAGGGGTGCTCCATATTCTCACAATTGCTTTTTAATTCTGGGGAGGGTTTCCATAAAGAAAGAAGGTCATAATAAATCATGCCTAGTCCTGGGCACCCAAAATAATAGTTTGCACATAAAAAAGTGGTTCTAGTATCCGGTTACTAATCAAAACCAGCCATACTATTTCCAAGACTCTGTGCAAAATGAACATGTGAAACCCTATCTTGAAAATTATTAAGGGGTTCATAATATTGGTAGTAGAACATTAAACTGGCTGCTTTGCTAATAGCTCTTAGCTTTGAGATTCTAATGTAATCTTTAAATTAACCTAGTAGATTAATATACTACAATGCCCTGGGCTCTCTATTTTATTTATTTTAGTAAGGAATTATCTTAAATCACAGTCATTTGTGAGTTTTTCCTCCCAAAGCATCTAAGTTCCAGGTGTGAATGCCTTATAAATACAATAGGTTAAAAATGGCTTGACTATTGAAATTGCCCATCATTCTAGATGCAATTTTGAAAAATAACATCTGAAATATATTTTATTGTCATTTTGTGTTGTTTTTCATATTTATAGGAAAATTGTATGAATTATCATTTCACACATTATATCTTGATCTAAGTAAATGCCCAATTTAAAAAGATTTCTTTGTATTTTTATAGAAATTATTTTACAACAGTACATGCATTCAAAATGTGTACTGAAGGGCTGGTAATATTTCTCACAAGTGTCTTCTGTAATTTTGGATTTATGCCCCTCTTGCTCTTTCTATAGTTTCCATCTTAAGAGCAAATAACTGTTGAAGAAATTAACGGAGTTTTGAATTTCTGCACTGTCATTCCAAATTGTGCTAATTAGATTTAGTGCACAAGACTTTTCCTTCTTCTCATTAATAAATGATAGAGCTGCAGTGCCAGCAGCACCTGGCAGGGATTCAGTGCTCTTTGCTCTAACTCAGAAATGGCTCTTCTGGGCATCTAATTCAATAGGCTGTTACCAAAAGGGAAAGTATCCTTAAAATTCTCAAATTTAAGGCAGCACGTTCTAAGGCAAAACTACCCAGACTTAGGAAGAGATGACTCACCTGCTCAATATCATTGTTCTTCCGTGATTTGTATATAAATTCTCCAATGGCTACAAACACAGAAAGGACAAGTCCTGCAGCCAGAACGATGAAGATGCCCCCAATGTTCTCCACTCCCAGGGCGCTGGCTTCTTTGCTGTCTTCCTCAGGGCAGCCATTCCCCCGCCACCACTTCTCCTTCATCATGTGGAGCTTCCCTTCCTCTTGCAGTTGAAGAATGGCAATTGTGATTTTATCCCGGTAAGGAGAGCCTGAAAGTTGGGGGTGATTTGGATGGTGGTCATCAAAGGGATAAGGAGATATCAAGACATTACACTATCCTAGTGATAAATGCTCCAGAGTTGTGAAACCTTGATGCACAACTCTGTCAGCCAAAGTTGGGAATTTCTGATCTTCTATCTTGACGGCTCTAACTAGTTAGAAGAGGGAGAGGTGACATGTTGAGGTTCACTCTGGCCCCAAGGTGTTCCTGATTCTAAATAACGAAACATTAAATAGGAATTCTATGACATTTCTGCTTCTGCTGAGTTCTTCACCAAATCTTTTCATATCTTAAGGGGTTTGTTGTTTCTATTCTACCTTTTCTGGCCTCTTGGTGTTCTCTTAATTGTGGCTGAGTTTGGTCCTTCTTCCTTCTATTTCTCTGTCTTCATTAGAGCTCAGCTATGGCCACATTTCTGGCCAAGAGGAGCTAAAGTGATGAATGACATTTCTAGTCTTGTGTCATAAATCTTCCCAGCATGCTCCGCTTGCTCTCTTTCCCCAAATACACTGCAGTAAGGAAATGCTTTCAAGTCACCAGTGATGGAGGAGCTACAGAGTAGAAGAAATTTGGGCTCTAGGTCCACTACTTGGAGCAGATCCTTCCTTTTGACCAGACTGAGCTATGGCACTCAAGGAATGTTAACCGTGGAAGACATTAAAAAATTCAAATGGTGTTTATAGTGGTTCGTCCATACCAATTAGCATAAAATACACTCTGAATAATTCTGAGATGCTGTAATATTCTATGTCAAGAATTTGGTAATATTTATGGTCTGTCTTTTGGTAATTCCATGGAAACTTTAATTATGAAGGGTTGGAAAGTGCCAAAGTGTATACATTTGGACATAGTATCTTAATTCTTAACTCCTGTGTTAATCAGTGCAAAAGAGATAAAACAAAATTCCTTTACTCGTTTATTTCCTTGGACAGCAACATTTTTGATAGTATTTTTTCTCCTTGGTAGTAGGAAGCTCCCTTTGCTTACAAAATTTAAAGCAATTGCTGGTGGAGACAACTTAAAAAGTCAGGTATTTTAAAGACAAGGGAAAATCTTAAAAATAATAAAGTTAAGACTGTTTGTTAAATAGATTTAAAGAAATTTAAAATCTGAAGTTATGATTAAGAACCAAGAATCCAAGTCAGTTTTCCCCATTTCTTGTATCTCAGCACTATTTCCGTGAAAGCGTTCCTGGCTGCTCTCCCATACCCACAGATGACTTATGGCTTATGTCACAGCTTAAGTTCAATAAGCTCAGGCTCAATATTTTGTCATTTGTCCTTTATTTCCTCAAAAGACTTAAAAAAATAATTGGCAACACTCAAAATCTACTTTAAAAGAGGACCGAAATGCTTTAGAGGGAGATTACAGCTTGTCAATTCAGAGTATGGATTGTGGGGTGAGAAAATGGATTTTGAAAACCAAATAAGAGATATCAGGTATTTGCTTAAACTTTCTCAGAACAATGGGTAGAGGCACAAGGAGCAGCATGCTTGTGCATTTTGCTTGTGCAGAGTGCACAAGCAAATGAGAGAACCTGGAATACTTCGCTTTAAGGTACATGGAAGTGCTTTGATGAGTGTGAGAGCAATACTCCCCGCCATGGCTGCACAGTAGTCACGGTGACCTACGCAGTGGGTACGTAATAAATGCTTGCTGCCACTCTCTTCCTGCCTTCAGGCTGCACAAGACCTAACACATTACAGACAGATGGAGATCCAATCTCTGCTTAATGTTGGTCTCTAAGGAAGGTAATTTCCAGTCTTCCAGTAACCTGTTTAAATCTTAACTGCTCTCATTCTCTTGAAGTTTTATTTTAAATCCCTCAGGAGGCACATTTCTAGAGCTTCTGTCCTGAGAGTCTCTAGGCAGCAGTTTTCAATTTTAGCTTGTGACTGAGCCAACTTTGCCAATCTTCTATTATGGGAGAGACTTCAGAGCCTCTGGGGACTCAGGGCAAGACTAGTCATGGCAGGGACCTTTTCACATCTCCATATCTTTTAGCTTCAGTCTTTGTTACTGCTTAAGTGACCTAGTTGACATCAGAACTAATTTCTTGCAAATCATTTGGAAAAAAAATGTATGTGTATACATGGATCTTCCTGAATAGCAACTGATCTTCCTTCAAGAATAAATTCATCATAAAAGAAACAACTCTCAAATGTTTCCAGCAGCTGTATTCCCCATGGATGAGTTCACTCTGAAGCCCACCATCTGTTCCAATTATTCCCTCATTGTTTTTGCTTTAAAAGCATGACAGGTTTATCACCACTATGAAAAATTTCTGGAGTATATTTCTTTTCATCTAGGAAGGGGAGATGGAGGCTCTTTAACACTAGCATTTGCTACAGGTAAAGTTGGCAAGAGAGAGCCTGAATGAATCTGTTTAGGTCTCTCCATGTAATAATCATCATATGTAAATGGAGACAGACTCATCACAGAGTCAGCCACTTACAGGAGGGCAGACAGCAATCCGCAAAGTGCCAGATTCACTCAGCAGAGTTGCAGGAAGGATCAGCTCCCACAATTCTTGCCTCACACCACCACCACACTGTCAGAAAGTTTAGATTGCAAGTATTCCATTCTTTTTTAATTTTTTTTTTCAGAGTTAAGGATCAAGCCCAGGGCCTTGCACTTGCTGGGCTAGCATTCTACCACTGAGCTGAATCCTCAACCTCTAAATACTCTTTGAAAGGAATGCCAATTAAATTCTCATGTTCACATGCAGCTGCTCTCAGAGTGATACGCATTCTTTTTTTTTCTGACATTTCTACCACACAGAAAATTTGGTGTCAAAGAGGGGTGCTGAAGGGATAGGGTAGGGGTTGTAAGATAGAAGATGGGATGAGAAAGATCCACGTAAGATAATCTAGTTTAAAGATGGCTGAATTAAGAAACTCCAGTTGCTACTCAAGAAGACACAGTATGTATAATCAATCCTGGGGTCCCAATTCTGCAAAGATTAAGGCAAAGGCATCCTTTACTGGTATTTTTTTTCCTGACTTATGTTTCATTACTAAACCAGCTGTGGGGAAACATAAAGAGCATTTGCTCATCTTTTTTTCATGCATATTATCTAAAATGAGACGTCCAAGCTGTGCTAGGCTATCATTTTGAAGGCCCCAAAGGTTCATTATGTCCATTTAGTTATTGTCTAACAATCTTCATAAGCCCCCTGGAAACATGTTGAATAAATAAATGGTGTAAGAGATTCCCACTTGGAGAACTACCAGGAACACTGGTATTTCCAACAGAAAATGTCATTGGAATTAGATGGGCACCCAGTTTTAGCTCTCTGCCTGCTCCTTTCCCCGTGACACTAACTAGCTTACTTCTTTAAGTCTGATCAAAAGCTTCACTTTTGATCTTTTGCATCACTGGGATGCTCTCATTGGTTAAGCTCTGTGTCTTTGGGATACATTTTTTTCCTCCTTGTTTCTGTGTCACACGACTTTGAGATTCTTAAAAGTGTGTTCCTAATTGCTTATTTATTTTAATTGTTTGTCTGTCATCTTGTCTATGGGTCCAGCTTTCATCTTGTGTCTGTGATGTGATATTTATGCTGTGTATGTTACTGTGTGCCACCTTTAGTACATGTTACATGACAAGTTCCTTCAAAAGAGTTTAATTCAAACTAGCCTAAAAATTAGTAAACACATATGTAAACTTAAAGTTTAGCTAAGTACATTAGATTTAAAGGAAGAAATTAGTCATTTTAAATTGACAAGAAATTTTGAACATGTTTTCAAGACTGATAATACACTGGTCTTTTATATTATTATTATGATGATGATGATGAAATAATGTTTACCTTTTTTCATTTCAAATATTGCTTCCTGAATTTTCATTAAAATATTGTTACTGATCTGTTAGTTTATAATATTTAAGAAAATTGACTTAAATATACTTTATATTCTATCAAGATAATTATTTATTTTCTGCTAAATTTTTCACTACTTAAGAAACTGACTCTTGAGCAAGATGGCGCAGACTCAGGGCACCAAGAGGAAAGTCTGTTATTACAACGATGGTGATGTTGGAAACTACTATTATGGACAAGGCCACCCGATGAAGCCTCATCGAATCCGTGTGACTCACAATTTTGCTGCTCAACTATGGTCTCTACCAAAAAATGGAAATTATGGTCCTCACCAAGCTAATGCAGAGGAGATGACCTAGTACCACAGTGATGACTACATTAAGTTCTTGATTCCATTCGCCCAGATAACATGTCTGAGTACAAGAAGCAGATGCAGAGATTCACCGTTGGTGAGGACTGTCCTGTGTTTGATGGCTTGTTTGAATTCTGCCAGCTGTCTACTGGTGGCTCTGTGGCAAGTGCTGTGAAACTGAATAAGCAGCCAACAGACATCACTGTGAACTGGGCTGGCGGTCTGCATCATGCAAAGAAGTCTGAAGCATCTGGTTTCTGTTATGTCAATGATATTGTCTTGGCCATCCTGGAACTGTTAAAGTATCACCAGAGGGTGATGTGTATTGACATTGATATTCACCATGGCGATGGTGTGGAAGAGGCCTTCTATACCATGGACTGGGTCATGACTGTGTCCTTTCATAAATAGAGAGAGTGCTTCCCCAGGAACTGGGGACCTACGTGATATTGGGGCTGGTAAAGGCAAGTAATGTGCTGTTAACTACCCCCTCTGAGATGGGATTGATGACAAGTCCTTTGAAGCCATTTTCAAGCCAGTCATGTCCAAAGTAATGGAGATGTTCCAGCCTAGTGCAGTGGTCTTACAGTGTGGCTCAGATTCTCCATCTGGAGACCGGTTAGGTTGCTTCAATCTGACCATCAAAGGGCATGCCAAGTGTGTGGAGTTTGTTAAGAGTTTCAACTTGTCTATGCTAATGCTGGGAGGAGGTGGATATACCATCCGTAATGGTGCTCCGTGTTGGACTACGAAACAGCCGTGGCCCTGGACACAGAGATCCCTAATGAGCTGCCATACAATGACTACTTTGAATACTTTGGACCGGACTTCAAGCTTCACATCAGCCCTTCTAATATGACTAACCAGAACACTAATGAATATCTGGAAAAGATCAAGCAGCGGCTCTTTGAGAACTTGAGAATGCTGCGCCATGCGCCTGGTGTCCAAATGCAGGCAATACCTGAGGATGCCATCCCAGAGGAGAGTGGTGATGAGGATGAAGAAGACCCTGACAAATGCATTTCCATCTGCTCCTCTGACAAATGAATTGCTTGTGAGGAAGAATTCTCTGATTCAGATGAGGAGGGAGAAGGTGGTTGCAAGAACTCTTCTAATTTTAAAAAAGCCAAAAGAGTCAAAACAGAGGATGAAAAAGAAAAAGAACCAGAAGAGAAAAAAGAAGTCACAGAAGGGGAGAAAACCAAGGAGGAGAAGCCATAAGCCAAAGGGGTCAAAGAAGAGGTCAAGTTAGCCTGAGCAAGATCTGCAACTGTGGCCTCTCCAAGTTCCTCACTTCTCCCCAGTCTCTCAGATTTTATATTTTCTATTCCTTTGTGTATTTATATAAAATATATTAAATATAATGTCCACAGGGCCCAGGGTCCAGGGCAGTGGTGCTGGGGGAATTCTTCCCAAAGACACCTTGTCCATCCTGCTCAGGTCTTTGTTTTGAACCACATAGGGTCTGAGTGGAAAGAAAACGACTAGAAGACAAAATCCTGAACTGCCAAGTGCCTGCTTTAGGAGCTCTGTTAAGATGCCCTTATGAAGCTTTCTAGAAGGGGTGACTGGCTCTTCTGGGGCCCCTTAGGTAATATCAGCCAATTTTAGATTGGTATATCTTCCCACTGGACTCAGGCAAGCAGAAAAACTCCCATTGCCCCGTCTTCCCCCAACTCTGCAGGTGGAGGTGTTAGCCCAGCTTCCTTTTTGAGATATTTTCATTTTGTGAGACTTTGTAATAAAACACCACATTTCTATACCTCCAAAAAAAAAAAAAGAAACTGGCTTGTAATAAAGTCAGAATTTAAGTGTTGTAACAGCTAAGCTTTGAGTGAGTATTCTTTCTTCAAGCTTGATGAAGGTCACCTTCTGGGTGTTTAACTTGGATGTCCAATCTAATAAGGGCTGTCCTAGTTAGGTTTCCATCACTGTGACAAACATCATGATCGAAAGCAACTTGGGGGAAAATGGTTTATTTCATCACGCAGCTTATGGTCCATCCCTGATGGTCGTTGGGGCAGGAACTCAAGGTAGGTACCTAGAAGCAGGAAATGAAGTGGAGGCTCAAAGAAGAGCTGGGCTTCCTGGCTTGTTCCCCATGGCTTGCTCAGCCTGCTTTCTTGTGCCACTCAGGACCACTCACAATTGATTAGGTCCTCCCACACCAATAATGACTCAAGAAAATGCCGTGCAGACTTCAGCCTACAGGACAGGCTGATGAAGGCGTTTTCTTAGTTGAAGTTCCATTTCCCAAGACAGCTCTAGCTTGTGTCACGCTGACAAAAACACTCATCTCCGCAAGGATGATAGAACAGCCAATATTTTGTGGCAACACGTCTAAGAGGGTCCTAAACTTTGGCAAGTCACCCGTTCTCTTGATCAGAGAGGCCATGGGCACCTCACAGGTTGAAGTCTAGCCGCTGTGTATGCTTTGAAGAGAAAAGTCATAGCAGGAAAGTCTTCAGTGCTTCCTAGGGAAGTAGCATGGCCAGCAAGACCTTGAGCCATCCCGGTATGTAATACTACTAGTAGAGAAAGACTAGAGGAGCCAACCCACTCTTCCTATATCCCTAAGAGCACCTCATAAGGAAGCTTAACTGACCACAGAGGTTTAGATTTGTTAAACGAATAGAAGTTAATTTGTTAGCACCAATGTGGACTAAACACCCTGTGGGAAAGTATAACCAAAGAGGAAAATAATCATAAGCCAATTTTAGTAGTACCATAAGGACCCTCATCCTGAGAGTTTCTTCTGGAGACATGATCTTTCTGCAAACCACAAAGGTATTTTACAAAGGCCAAAAGTCGTACAGGTAACCAGCTTTACCCAGTTAAAGAGGACACCCAGAACATTACGAGGCAACTGTGTTCAAACTGATCACCTCTAAACTATCTTCTATCCTGATTTTATCTTGCCTCATGAGGATGTCTACAACCCCCAATCCTCTGTCTCATAACACAACAGGATTTTGACATTCTGCTACTTTCTCAAAGGCATAAAAGTTGTGTGTGTAACAGGCCTATTGCCCAGTTTTAGGTTTTGTTTTGTTCAGGGTTTAGCTTAATTCCCAACTCGATACTACCTAGAATCACCTAGGAAACATGCACAATGATGGATTGCCTACATTGGGTTGGCTTGTGGGCATGTCTGTGAGGAGGGTGGTCTTAATTAGGTTGGTAATATGGGAACACCCAGACTACTGTAGGCAGCACCATCCCTAAGCAGGGGGCCTTTAGCTGTTTTAGCAGTGGAGAAACCCAGCTGAACACAAGCAAGCAAGTAAACATGTCTGCATTCATTTCTCTCTGTTCTTGAACGTGGATGTGACCAGGTGCTGTGATTGCCCTGCTAGAGTGGATTGTAGCATGGAATTGTATGATGGGGAATATCTTTCTGTATGCTGTGAATTTGTGTTGCTCCAAATGGTTGATAAATAAAGACGTTTGGCCTATGGCAAGGCAGCTTAGAGGCAGGCAGGAAATTCAAAGAGAAAGAGACAGGAAGAAGGTGGAGGGAGACGCCAGCAAGCCGCCCAAGGAGCAACATGTAATGGGACGTAGGTAAGGCCATGGAACATGTGGCGATACATAGATTAATAGTTATGGACTAATTTAAGATATAAGAGCTAGTTAGCAAAAGGCTTGAGCCATGGCCATGCAGTTATAATTAATATAAGCCTGTGTATGTTTACTTGGGGGATGCAAGTAGGAGAGATTTATCCTGACCACCGGCAGGCCGGGACACAGGAAATCTTCCGACTACAATTGTAACTGGAATAAGCTCTCCTCTCCCCTAAGTTGCTATTTGTCAGTGCTATTTTATTATCACCACAACAGAAATTTGAAGACTATTCATAAACCTCACTAGTCAGATAGCTAAATTCGCCCCAAATTTCAATAATATTGGAATAGTTATTTTTACTTGCAACTGTTGTGCCTTAGAACTGCAGAGCCCTATATTTCAGATTGTTTAAGATAGAACCTGCATCATGTGTGCTAAAGGTAGAGGCTGTTTTCATGTAACAAATGCAGACAAGTACAACAAAGTCTAAGTTTTATCCAACATGATAGTGATGTTCAAGAGAAAGGATCCCAAGGAGGGCTAGACTGTGGCAGGTCAGGGTTATCTCAGCTGTGTCTCTTTCTGGGACCACTTGGAGCCATATGCTTACTTTTTCCATCTAGTCCCTGAATTTTAACCTGCTTGTTAAGTCTGTGTCTTCTGGAGTTGACCAGTTCTACCTGCTGCTGATGCTTCTACAAGATTTTAAGACCCTGCCAGCCAAAGATCTCCTTCAGATAAGCTTTTTGGACCAGGCAACAAGGACCTTCTATCCAAATCACTCCTAAGTAGGTTTTGTTTGTGTTTTTGTGGCATCTCGTGAAACTTCAGCCAGAATAACAGTTGATAAGCCAGACCACCTCTTCCCCCTCCGCTCAAAGCAGCTACAAGAAGAGGTATATAATGAACCTACCAAGGTTGGATTGGTTGCTCTTTCTGTGAAGAATGTGGAGTGAAGGCCATTAGCCATAGCTAATCAAAATGCAGAGAAGAAATGACTCAAATGACCATGGTATGTGCCCAATCCTAACTGATACATCTACAACACAACTCCTGCACACAAGTCTCAGGGAACATGTGGGAGAGGAGGAGCAAGGATTGTAAGAACCAGAGGACCAAAATTTCTCCTGTAAGTTTGTGCCATCTATCTATGATAGGAAAGCTACACTTGGGAGATCTCAAGATGGCGGCCTGAACAAGATCTGAACAATTCCAACACCAGTGTGACACTCCAATGGACATGAGGGAATCTCATGGATTTTACCCTAGATTAAGAGCTGAAAGCAATTAACAGCTGCTCAGAGAATTAGTTCTCCCCAGTATGAGCTTGAGTTTGTATTCCAGTAGTGATCATCCCTAGAAACATACATGCAGGTAACTCTAAAAGTACTCAACAGGCTATAGTTGTATGTTTATGTAAAGAAGAGGAAGTGGTGGATTTCGGGGAAGGCAGACATGGAAGAGGTAGGAAAGGGAGAGAGGATGATTTAATTTACATTCTTATTAAGTTTTTAAAAATTAAAAAAAGAAAGAGACCTGAAAATGGTGCCTGTCCACTGTTATACATCTTTACAAGCATGGTCTATGAATCCCAGATTGTTCATGGAATGCTGTAACCTTACTCTCCAGAGCTGCTGTCCTGTACCCCATGACCAGACCCTTTAACCAGTATTAGTTTTTAGTTGAATGGGACAGAGAGTGCAGCTGGAGATTAGATACACAGTGGCTCACACTAACTTCCCAGAACTGCACACTGGTAATCATCCTTTGAATAGAGCAAATTAAGTGCAGACAACCATACACGAGAAGCTCGGCCCAACTGTAAAAGTGTATGCCCTAAATGGAGACCCACAGCAGTCCATTGCCCTATGCTCCTATACTGGTTACCATCCAGCCCGATGTTCCCTTGAAGCACACTCAGGTGACCTATTCTGAGTATACTCCACTATATCCAGTAAACTATTCTTACAAAAGAGCCACCAGAGGGCCAAGAAGGGGCAGTCACAGATTCCCTATTGTAATTGTTCTGAACATTTAGAGGGCAACAGTGATAATAAAGTTAGTTTCTCATGGGAAATATTGATATTTCTAACAAGTAAGTAGTGGGGAGCCAAACTGTTTATGCAACTGAAACTCTTTATTTGGTTAATTAATATTAACATGGTAAATGTTGTTGAATATGGGTTGGACACAGTTTTTAAAATAAAATTAATTAGCTGTCAAATTATTAACATTAGGGAATTTATTTCATCTGAATTATGACTTTGTTTTTTGTTGGGAAAATGAAATACCTGGCCATACTTCTTCTTAAAGTCTTAAAGATCTACAGATGACTGATGGGAAAGGCCTCCTTTAGACAAGTCATGGTCTCTAACAGTCTGGCGTTGAGAGCATTCCCCAGCAAAGTAAACCATCTTGACTCATGATCTCTGCTTGGCTTCTGTAAACATTGAAGTTTATGATCCCTGCCTGACATTGATGGTCACACTGCATAATCCCTGTCAAATGTGGCAACAAAATACAAATACGGACAATAAGTCAAGTTTATCTCTGGCTCTTATTTATCTAGCTCAGCTGCCACTACACTTTCTTCCTACTGCATTCGCCCACAGGTCTAGAAGGCCTTATTTCTCTCCTTTGGAATACCAAACCTCACTGGAGAGGAACAGGGCACCTTTATGGGCAGAACCCCTTGAATACAGTTTTCTATAGAGCGAGGCAACAGGACAAGGGTTTCTTTGTAGAAAGGATGAGTAATTGCCCCCTGAACATAGGCACTCTTTCTGTTTATTCTTGTTACTGTCATAGAAGAGGAGAGTATATGGGTGTGTGGTCTTAGTAGGCAATAGGGTCCTGAGGAAGCACAGTGCTATTGAACCGAACCAAGAGAAATGTCTGGAGGTTTCTAGGGAGTTATTTTTTGACTCTAGGTTATTGTCTGAGAAAAGTTTAAAATTTAATTTCTGCCCTTTCTTCTGACAGATATGGCATTGTCTTATCATTTGTTGAGATGGAACCACAGCCTTCTATACCTGGAATTAATTCTCATCTATATGGAGAATTCATTTCCTTATATTCTATCATAACTTAAGACATAAAAGCTAGGTAATATAGCTATTCAAGAAAATAATTTATGAAGATTAATTAGGAAAATATGTTCTTTAAAATATTGGTGGTAAAAGTAAAATCATGCAAGTCTTAAACAGTTACTGTGGAAAGACATAAAAAATAGTAGTTGAAAATTTTTTAGATTAAGTGTCTGAGATTACTCAATTTAAACCATGCCTTGTTTTTTACAGACATTTCCTCGTTAGTCTGCTGCAGACATGACACACTTCTCAACATGTTGAATACTTGTAATCAACATCGCTCAACTTGGCCTTGGGTAATAATGCCTTGCCCCTCTTACCTATAGGCGTTCCCACTCCATAACCTTTGGAGTCTATGAGGCCCCCAATCTGAGTGAGGTTGCAGTTTCTCTGTGTCACATACTCAATGCTGGTGGACTCCATCAGCAGGGCATAGTCGGTGGTGAGCACCCTTTGGATCCCCTCATCGTTGTTTTTAACCAGTGCACTCTGTTGTCTACTGCTCATAAAAGCCCACATTTTCTCATAGGTGGATATCTTTGATTTCTGTAGAGAGAAAAAGAAAAAAAGCACACCCACCAGCAGAAGAGTGCTGAAAAAAAAATATAAGACCTGAAGCCATTCACCATCATCATGGGTCAAATAATAAAGGGGAGACTTTTTCTGTAGGTGAGGAACCGGAGTGATGATATTGGGACTTCAGTCTTACAGGTAGCTGAGAAGAGCATAATTCACTAAAGAAGAGAACTTGGAGACATTTAGATCACTATGGAAGAAGAGGAGAACTTGTCAGATGGAAGTCATGACTCAAGGTCCTCTTCTTGATTTTGGTTAGGGAAGAAAAAACATGAATATCAACAATAGTGCTTGTCTAATGAACTATTCATATTTGACAACAGTACTACACAGTCCACTTGGGCAAAACTGAGGCTCTCTCCCTCTAGAACTCTACTCATTTATTCTACTTCCCTTCAACCACTGGACTTCAGTGGTTGCTTTGTTATTTCCAGATACAGAAGCTCTGGTGCCTGGCCAGCACTACTTTGCTAGGGATAGCCTGGGATATGTCACTTGCATTCTCCTCTTTGTTTGTGAAAGGAGTACATCTGTGACTAAATTTTCTACAAAATAAGGGATGTTAATGTTCTTTTCTAGTTAATATTCAAATCAGAAGGAACTCCCTACTTTTTATGTATATAATTTCTTATTGCAATCATATTTTAGATAACAAGGTCTGCATATTTCATTTTAAAGTATTCTATGATTATCATATCTTTTATTCAGCTTTTTGGTAGAATCAATAATAGACTATATATATGATATATTATATATGCATCTATACATAGACACCATTACCTCATTATCTTCTTTTCTTTGTTAAAACATACTGCCTGCATTTCCATATTGCTTAGATATGAATTTCCATTCTTTTGAATAGTGATCTATGATTAGGCATTTTACATTTTTACTCTGTAATTTCCATAATGTTTCAAGTTTTTCCCCTGAATTTGTCTTCATTTGCATCAGTACACCCTTCCATTTATTTCAAAGATCAATGTCATCATGGGCATTACTGATGTTTTCAGGCTAAAGCTGGTTCTGACACATGTAGACTCGTTGGCAAGGGCAGGGCCTATCATCCTAGGAGTGCGGAAAAGCCTAAGATAGGGCTAGGGGCTGGAGACACTGTATGAAGCAGCTCTGGAGTCAGCTCTAGTAGCTTGTGCATGCTCAAATGTTCTGGGAATTTACTCGGCTCCTAAGCCTGTTTAAGACTTGGGTTAACAGAATAGGTCTCATGAGTTGGGGAAAGGGGAGACAGATGGCTTTAGATTGGATTATTAGGCATCAGAAGAGCCCCAAGAGAAAGATCTTGGAGACAGATAACAATTCAATACACATACCTTGTACATGGTGATGTTTTATAGGACACATTCTGTCATGATAAAGCCCCTAAGACTTGTTCCTCACTCCCAGGAGATCTGAAAATTGGAGCTCATGTCTCCACAACCAAGGTGTGTGCTGGGTGCCAGGGCTGATGCTTCGTTTGTTGTGGTTTCTGCCTTAACGGGTCTGATACTTCTCAATTTTTAGTGAAGAGAAGAGCTACTTATGTAGAAGCAGGGAGGTCACTCTGTCTTTTTTTTTTTTTTTGCAGCAAATGTACGGCTGGGAAAATTATTCCTTCATCAGGAAACTACCTTAAGGGGAAATCATTTTCTTTGAAGTATGACAATTTAAAGTGATCTGAGACTTTAGAGATAGATGCACTCAAACTATCACTTTTATAGATGAGGAACTTGCGGTACAGACTGCTTGGAGACTTCAGACAGTGACAGTGAAAGTTAAGATCAGAACTAATCCTAGGCCCCAGGAACCCCGACCTGTCCTTCAGTATCCTTCCCCTGCTCCGTGCTGACTTGGGTAGGGTAGATGTCTACATTGCCAAAATTGTTTTGACAATGACTTTAATCTTAATTGATCTACATAAGAAAGCATAACATTTATTAAAGGACTGGCATCCTCCATAGGCCTTTTGGCTAGTTAGTTTTATGGTGGTACAGCATAGATATCAGTCAGCATCCATGTGAAAATTTCACAGAGCATTTATTTTTTTCATTATTTTAAATTTTATTAAACTAAAATTCCTTAGTTAGAAAACTGGAATTTATCTCTGTAGAAGTAGGAAACAAAAAATAAATTGCCATTTTATCCATAGTAAATGGGCAGCATGAGGAGGCCTTCAAGTCACACAGTCACTTGGAGATGGTGGATTTTCCATCATTGGATATCTACCAAGAGAAATTTGCTGGGAAGTTTCGCTTAAGGATTCTCCAAGTCTGAAGCTCTGCTCCCTAGATCAGGCCCTTTGCATAACAGGTCCTGGGGGAAGTGCCACATGGTGGTTACAGTTGGTAGGTAGATGAGCCACTACTAAACCGAGGGCTCTTTCCTGCTTAGCCCTGAGTTCTATCCACCATAGTGCTATACTCAGAAAGGTTTATTTTTTTTTTTTTGGTCAGGCCCTAAAATAGTAATTTCAGAGTAAATTTGGTGTATGCTTTTTAATGGACAATTTTATTAGTTTTCAATCTGAAAATCTTAATACTTCTTAAAACTATGAATATGTTTTGCTAAAAAATTATTGTAAATGTTAAAAGACTAAATGAAGTGTTTGAATGAGAAGCCTGGGTATTCTTACTCTTCCAAGTCTGAGTTAGCCTCCTAAATCACGCTGGATAATACTCAGAATATTAAAGTACCGGGGACAGTGATTACCTCTCATTTCACTGAATATGCCAAAAAGCCAGTTAGAACTTCCATATCCTGAGAGGACACAGGCTTAGATAAATTCCTTGGGATGGTTTAGCCTGATTATATATCTGTTTTTATGCTGATAAACACGGGTGACAGATAATAAGCATTTCTTGTCAGGTATCGGTTAGAAGACAGAGTCACTTCAACAATGCTGATGATTACTTATTTCTTGCTTTGCTCCATATAATGCATGCAGGCTGAGCACTCACTAGGTGGTGACTTACAATGTGTATGTAGGCAGTTAAAAACTGTCGAGCATATTGATAACAATGAGCACAGACAATGTTTGCTGTATAACATGCCCTTCTCCGAGCATATTGCATGCACTCATTCGTTAGGATTTCTGCTCTACAGGTATAGAAATACAATATCACACTGAAAAGTAATAAAGCTAGGGTCTCATTTCAGTACTCCTGTTCCACAGTCTAGGTTCTTAATCAAAGGAATGAATTATTTTATTTGAATACAAAAATCCATTAAACTCATAGCCAGGTGAATATTTCAGCAGACCTAACTCACGTTCTAAAGAAATCATGTAAGTGTTTGTAAGCAGCACTCTGTTGTAGGAGGGATGTTGTGGCTCTTGCACTTAGCATACCATAGATGGAGAGTGTTTAATGACTTTCAACAGATTCTATAAATTTAGACAAAAATTCAGTGTCTCAAGATGTGCAGCAGTTGGAATCTGGAAGATAGCATGGATATTGCTTGTATTTTCCCCTTCCTTTTGTAGCATTTTATTTTCTCTATAGTTCTGTTTTTGATGCTGGGTTTTTCTGGCAGGATATGAGATGGTGAGAGCTATGCAGTATAGTATGCTTTTAAGATCGACAGAACCTCCATTTTATAGAAATATCTTTCTGATGTTTCATTTCTATTGAGATAAGTATTGCTTATCACAGTAATTCTCCAACCAAGCTATAGGGCACCTATGGGGAAAATATATGATCTCATTATTCATTAGAATCAATATCTGTGAGATCCTGCTTTGGGGCAGAGTATTTGAAGGTCTTATGTTCACACATGTTTACACATGCTTCCTTTTGCTTATTTTCATAATTCTATACACATACACATTAGGAGTAAGTTATTGAGATTTTCTCTTTGGCATTGTGTGGCCTTATAAATGTTCCATGTGTCATATATAACAAATCAATGATCAAAATAATTTTGTGTTGTCTTTCCAGCAGACTATTGAGAAATAATAATCTTAAAAAATATCCTTAAATATCAACAAAAGATATTAAGAATTCAGAATCGAAGCTTATGAAGCCAACATACAGAGGAGAATACCTGTCTGAAAGACAACTATTTCACTTAATATAATGAAATTTCATTAAATGATAATGTCTCACACCATGTTGAAACATGATTTAATTTAACAATAATCATTTGAAGGAAGACTGTTAGAAGACATCATCTGTGATGCAGTGGGGACTCTGCCTTTCCAGGTATGATCATCGTGTTGGATCATACCCTTACCTTGAATCAATAAAAAGTTATGGCATTTGAAGATTCTCTGAAGCTTTGCAATTTCATTGGTTTCCTTCAGGGAATTCTCCCAGTGAAACTTAAACATCTTTGCTCAAATATGTCTCACGTTTATCTCTTGTCCACAGTTAAAGATTGGTATATTACAAGCAATATGCCAGACTTTTTAAAAGGTTAGGTTAAATTGAACTCATAGACATTCCTTTCCAAGTGAATTCATTTTTATCTTTTGACACTGGCAGTAAAGGAACTTGCATTTTCAAACAAGAAGATCTTATAGGAAGAATGTCTTTCTGTGTGGAAAAGGGTGAGGGATTTCTCTCATTTTCTGTTTCCCGGTGGTTTTGTCTGAACTCTGTCTCCCTGCAATAGCATCAGTTCCACAGGTGCTGGGCTCAGTGATTCCCTTGAAATAGTCTTTGCTTTGCTGATGGCACTAACTGCTCGCTGCAAAGAGATTATAATGGTTACAGCTCCTAATTCCCACAGCTGGTGCAAAGTCCCCAGACCATGAAAGCCAGAAATGGCAAGTCTGTGATGATTTTTTTAAACGCATTTTATCCAAGTCATTTTAGACAGAATCTAGATCTAATCTTTGTAATACCCTGGCTTGAGTCTGGGAAGACAGTGATTTGTTACAAGGCAAGACTCTACTGAGAAGTACTTCTTACATGACCATTTCATAGCCAATTTGGCCCATGGGAGTTCTTCCGTTCACTCCATTTCCTGTCTGTGCAATGTAAGCTGTAGGTATTTAGCAGGTTGTATGTGACATGTATGTCTGTTGTAATTCACATCTCCAGGCTTTGCAGAAGGCTTGAACTTTTCCCCTTCCTATCTTCTACCATGTGAGCCTTGGTGCTGACATTTTGGAGATACTGGAAAAATATTGAGCTGAGTTAAACTGAATTGCCTTGCTGAATTCTAGGGATAGCTCCTGCTGCTCATCAACCATGTGAGATATAGTTCTGCAAATGCAATGCATGTGCTCAGGAAAGGCTTCCAATGGAGTTTCTTTCTGGCAAGGCCATTGGATGTCTTTCAGATTTTTGGGTCTTGGCACTGGCTTATGATTTAAGGGAAGGCACATAGTCTAGAAATTATTGAGCAAAAGGCCGAACCAAGACCAGAGCAGAGTAAATTTAAGTCTACAGAGAGTGAAACAGAGATGGCTTTTAGAGCTAAAAATTGATGATAATGGCGATAGCTACTAAATTGCTTACCATTTGCTAAGGAATTGTGTAAGTGTATTAGCTTCATTAAATCATATAAACCTGAAAAAATAATCTCATGATTTAGATGTTAGCTTCAATTTACAGGCAGGGAAATTAAGGCATGAAGAGTTGAAGTAACTTGCCAAGGTCTACATAGCTAACTAGCCAGAGTCAAGATCTGAATCCAGGCTCTATGGCTCCAGATGCTGGAGGTTTTAATTTATGTCCTGGCATTTGATGTTAGTCAAATTTCCTGAAATGACCTATGGTATTCCTTATGTGTGAAATATATATTGAAAACAATATCCCCCTGTGGTGGAGGTTTACAAAAGGCATTGGTAAATAATTGTTTTAAGCCTCACCTGTCTCTTAGACCTTTGAATAAAGATTATTTTGGGGAAAAATGTGACTAACTACATTGTCATGGTGACACCAGAGTTAGGTCCATTCCTTTATTTAATAAGGCACTTAATAGAGTTGCAATAAGAAGAAAAAACAGCTTTGTGTATATGTATTGTTTCTGGTTTCTATGAGAGATAGAACATAGTAATGTCTTAATACACCATTTATGGAAGGAAAGGTTGTAATTGGATGTTGTGGCTATCAGTTATCTTTGGTAGAAAGTGCAGAAACAGATCAAGTGGGTCCTAGGGAAGTTACAGCCAAGCTGTGTCCACAGACCGTAATATGTGTACTGATGGTTCTTTGATTCTGCCCCCTGTGATGTTGATCATGGCCCCAGGAAGTCAGAAAAGCAATGAGAGCCTTATCTGTTCAGAGCATTTCAGTAATTAAGGGGAACAAGCCATCCACTAGTAGAACACAGGGATAGCAGCATGATAGTTAATTCTGAGTTATTAACCAGCTTCATCCCAAATTCTAATAAAATAGTTCATTGGTAATTTCTGTTGAATTTTATTGAATTATTGAATTATGAATTTTCTGACTTATACATTTCTGTTATAAATAAAGTTTTGATAAACAGAACATAGTAGTCCTCTGATATCTAAGTTCCTAAACAAACTCAACAGTACCAGGACCGCTGGTGAAGTACTTGGCCTTTCCCTAACCATGGCTTGCTAATTGTCCTTGTGATGAATGTCACACCTTGATCAAATAGACTATTATATGATCCATGATGATTAAAACTTTAATACTTGGAGTGCCCATGAACTTGTGAAAGCACAGTGTACAATAAGTATCATTAGTTCGCTGACCTTGGTCAAAAAAGTACAGTTGTTATTTTCCTTATGGGCAATGTCAGCTAGAATTTCAGGATGT
>CABHPH010131684.1:0-32407 GCA_902168325.1 Peromyscus nudipes | reverse complement strand
GTGTGTATGTGTGCGTGTGTGTGTGTGTGTGTGTGTGTGTGTGTGTGTGTGTGTGTATATGTGTGTGTGTGTGTGTGTGTATATGTGTGTGTGTGTGTGTGTGTGTGTACATGCACATGTGGAGAGAGAAAGAGAGATGGGAGAGGAATGAGAGAAGAAGGACAGACAGAAGGAAGGAAGGAAGGAAGGAAGGAAGGAAGGAAGGAAGGAAGGAAGGAAGGAAGGAAGGAAGGAAGGAAGACACAGAGAAGGTCAGTAGAAAAGCTGTGGACAATGTCTCCCATTAGCATGACGTCCCACAGTGCAATGTGCAGTCCTATCATGGCATCTGGAATTGTACCAAACACCCATCCACACTGATACACCAGAGATGCACTTCCTGCATAAATGTAACAGCAAAGCTCTGCTGCACGCAGTATTTCTTGCTAAAAGAGCCAGATTCTTGCTTTGCACTCTTCTAAAAGGACTCCCAGTGTGGAGTGAGAGAATAGCCCAAAGAACTTTGTTCTCTGCTTTTCTCACAATCAAAGATGGGGTGCACATTTGAAAACCCCATTTTCCCTTTAGATACCTTGGGGTTTTTTTTCTTTCTTTCTTTCTAGGCAGTGAATTCTGGTGAACTTCGTGCCTTTGACTGGGGAAGTGAGACCAAAAATCTGGAGAAATGCAATCAAGTAAGACTATCCAATACTACCTGCTAAAAATACATCACCCTTCAGAAATGTGTGAGAGGGAAGTTACAGTGACATGTTATTCCAGAGATAGGAATAAAATACAGAAATTCAAGCAGGAAAGATCATAGTTCAAGTCTAACTGCATCTGAAAACGGGAGAGTACTTAGCCAGCAACCTCTTCATTTCCACAAGGAGTGGGAGGCCTGTGTCATTGAGCCTGTCCCAGGAGCAAGGCATCAGGGCTTCTTGGGAGCAAGATGGGATTGAGTTAGTGAGGGATGAGTGCATACTAAAGGGATCCTTTTAGGACCAAAACAAACATGCACATGGAGCTGCTATAATGAAGTGATGCAGTAAAAAGAGCCTGAAGCAGTAGATGGAGATTCCTGTTTGTCATGGCTCTGTACCTCAAGCCTGTGAGATTGTCGGTAAGCTGCCGTTATTCAGGACTTACTCTATCTAAAATAGAAACCGTTCTACATGTAATCCTTAAGATGCCTGGGGAGAAGGCTGGGGAGATACTCCACGGGTAAGAGTATTTGTTGTGCAAACATAAGGACCTGGGTTCCCCCAGCACTTCCATAAAAGGCCAGGCATGGCCAAGCATGTCTAGAACCTCAGTGTTGGGCACTGGGTGTTGAAGATAGGAGGATTGCTGGAGCTTACTAACCAGCCAGTTTAGCCAGAAACATAGTGAACTCCAGATTCAGTGAGAACTCTGTCTCAAGGGGGCAGGACGAACAGTGTCAGGCAAGCTGCTCCATGTCCTCCTTTGGCTTCCATTCATGCACACAGTGCCTCATAATGTGTGCACATGTTACACACATATGCACACAGATACCACACGCACATGTGGGCACATGCACATGTGCTTTCTGATCATATTTTTAATGAATACAATTTTCAGACTAAAATACAAAAGAAACCCACACAAATATTACTACATTATCAGGAGTATGAAGTAGAAATGTGAAGAATCAGAGTTGAGCAAGTATGTTCTTTTGAGTGTAAAATGCTCACTGAAGATGCCTGGTTATCATGAATGTAGAGATTAGCCATACACAGCTTAATCTTTCTTTGGGGTCTCACATTATACTTAACATCCAGTGCAGTAATCCACCTAGACATAAAATGTTGGGAAACTGTGTGGTTGCCCTTAGATACCAAACTTAGTCACATTTCTCAACTCCCTCTTTTGAGATCACCCTTGACTATCTTCAATACCACGACTTTAGAGAGAACATTCACGTTCTAAGGTGTTTCTCATTTATAAGGCTTTTGTGGACTGATTTCTAGGGACAATGACAAAAGCAGAATCAGCATGAGAAAATGGCAATGAAGGGAAGAAAAACAGATGTGTGGGAAGATGCCACAGACGGTGTCAGCTAGAGCTAGGTGGGACATTTAGCTCAATCTTTTCACCCAGAAGATGAGAAAGAGCATTACTCACACCAGAGCGTCCTTCTGCTCTGCATCTAAATTAGGCAGCCACTTAAGTTCTTAGGGAGCCAGGAAGACAAAGAAGCTATCTAGGATTGAAGCTGGGACTTGCACCTGATTTTATGCTAACAAACTGGCCTCCCTGATTCTATGGAAATTTCTGAGTGTTGACTGATCTCAAGGACTCAAACTGCCAGGAAACTCTACCAGCCTTGTCTGAACAGAAGTTCCTTGGATAAAGAAGACTTCTTTGGATGATTTAGGGGGGAAGCTGAGTGGAGGCTGGGACAGGTATTTAATTTAACACCCTCGGTTGATTTGTAGTTTCTCCTGGTTTGGGAGGTTCAGTGACACTGAACCTGGACTGTGTCCCTTGGGGATACACAGGCCTTCATAATAGGTTCCCTTGTCTTTCCTGTGGAGTGTCTCTAATTCTTGTCCCATAACTGTAACTAACAAGGACATTGTTTTAAAAGGATATTTATATATAAAATGTTTAATAACAAAAATTACACATTATTCAATGTTTCAAGTACAAGTGCAGCTTAGTGTTAGAACATGTGCTCAGCATGCATAAGGCCATGGGTCAAATCCCTGTGGACACACACACACACACACACACACACACACACACACACACACCCAGCTAATTTGTATGCCTTCTCACAGGATCTAATAAGGTTTTAGAGTTAGGATCTCCATTTCACAGTGAAGAAACTAAAGTTGAATCATGTTAAGTAAGTTTTCCTTGAAATTGGATCTGGAATAGAAACTCTTAGCAGAGTTCTAAGTGACTCTAACTCTTATACACACCTTCATCACACCCCAGGACATGTGCATTATGTTTACTTGAAATAGAAGTTATAAATTGGATGTAAAAATATTATGTGAAGTTCAAACTATTCTTTTTATCTAGCCAACTCCTATAAGGTACAAAGTTCGCGATATGACGGTCCCCACAGCAATGTGGACTGGAGGTCAAGACTGGCTTTCAAATCCAGATGATGTAAAAACACTGCTTTCTGAAGTGACCAACCTCATCTACCACAAGAACATTCCTGAATGGGCTCACGTGGATTTCATCTGGGGGCTGGATGCCCCTCAGCGTGTGTACAACGAAATCATACATCTGATGAAGCGAGAGCCCAGCCTTTCCCAGGGAACCTGCAAGGTCGCATTGTGAAACTCCTCCTGTTTGCAAGTCTTGGAACAGTGTCACACAGTATGGGCTGGACTACGGGGATGCCAGAAGACCTGCTGGTTCAGAGGAGCGCTTCAGGGTCCTTCCTTAGACACTAAAGCTGATATTTACATGTTTTTTCAGTTGATTAAGCTAAGTTGGTGAACATAGGTTTCCTGTGCTCACTCAGGACCTTCTACCGTCTTACTTCACCAACAGGAAGTACCTAGACATTCATTACATCATTCAACCTTTCCAAACTGATTCTTTTTTCTGTAAGTTAAATATTGGAGCAATAAAGTAAAAGGAAGAATTGGGACAGAGATTAAAATTGTAAATATTCGGACTGTTGACTTGGATAAAATTAACTATACGTTGCCATCTTATTCCATTAAGACAGGGTACTGCTTCAGGTAGGCAAGCCATTTGGACAACACCAGAAAAACGAAATTATGGTAGGTGGAATCTAAGCTAAACAACCTAAGAATAAGGTTAAGTTTATAGCTGAATCTCAAAGATTGTTTTTTAGGGTATTTATGAGTTTTTCAATAAATTAATTGTGTGTCTCATATAGCATATCTGTGTGTCAGTACTGAGATTTTCAGCTGCTATTAGGAGACTAGCTAGTCCAAATGAAAGCTATGAAGAAAAATGTATAATGTCATGAGGAGAATGAAATAAATTGTTGTATATTTTATCTTTTAATCAAAGCAAAATTACTTGTAGATAATCTCCCAACACATTCATAAATCTAGATTTAAGTCCTTAGAAAACTCTTTAATTTTCACACGATTTCAAAGATGACAAGTTGTAAGTTATGAATATTATTTTGCAGTCTACTCTGAAGACAGATCAAAGCCCATCTGTGCCTGTTGGAGGTACCCGCTGAGAATACACGATGTTTGTTGAACATATACTAGACTGTGAGGTTCATTTGTCCTCCCTCCCCAGAGTTACCTGGTAGCTTGGTCCAATGTTGATGCATCTTATGTAAGTTCCTTAGAGACTTCAGGACCCTATGTGGACCCTTGGGTTCTTTACATAGCTCTGTGAACATTTCCAGGTTTGACATTATTGATCCTTTTTGCATTCAAGGATAGAAAATCTTTCATTGTTTACTGTTTGGGCTGCAGTATGTAATGTGGCTTAGTCCATGGCTACAGCTGTGCCTGGATCATCTGGATTTTCAAAATTCACTCATGACGTAGATTTAGTTCCATTCAGTGTCATTTACAAAAGAAGTAAGACAGATAGTTTAGTATTCATAACCTCTCAATTAGAAATATAACCCAAATACTTCTCTGTTTCTACGAAAAGGTAAGACCTTTAAACAAATAAGTTATAATATTTTAAATTTTGTCAATAAAACTAAACAAAATTGGGACTGAGTGTGTAACAGTGGTAGATGACACACTTGGTAGGAGTGAGGCTCTAAATTGAATTCCCAATGCCACAAAAAAAGGAAAATAGATAAACAAATAGTAACTAACTTGTGTTCACAAGAAGATTATTTGTGGTGTTGAGGATTAAGCTCAGGGCTTTATGCATACCAAACACATGCTCTAACCACTTGGCTACAGCTTCAGCCCCATAAGGACTCTGTACAGACATTTTTGATACTTACATAACTTATAAACTGAGAAGACACTTACTTATAAACTGATGGTGAACTGTATGCTGGTATGCAAGTCAACCAGCCCCTGGGAAACAATGACAAAAACCAGTTCTGCTGTGGAACACGTACCAGTTTCTATGGTTTAGACAAACTCATAACTGACAACTGACAGATGTTTTTAACTGAAGATTTTCCATCAAAGGAATATTTATGCTGGAATCTCTAACTCTCCACACATACATGCCATGTTCTTCAAATGCACATGCTTTGATTGTTTGGCTTAGTACGTCAAGGGGCCTGTGAAGAACCATTTGTCTCCCAGGACAGGATGTAGGGCAAAGTCTTTGGAAGGATGACACAACTAGGAAGAGAGAATGCAACCTCGGGCAACTCTGGCTTGTTCTTAAAAGACACGGAATTAGAATTTTTAAAAAATCAGTTTTGACAGTCATAGAGATTCCAACAAGTGTAATGGGTCCTTCAGAGGGATCGTGGCCATGGTGACCTCCACTGAATAAAAGTCATCATAAGTCCAGTGTTTGTCACAAGGCAGATGCATCCAGCTTGGGTGCCTGTCAAGCAGTCATCCATGAAAGCGACAACATCCAGTCCTTCAGCTGTGTCTCTGTCACCACACAAGAAGCCACAGGACTATGAGCCTTTCTTTAGCATCAACACAATCTGGGAAAATTTTAGTCTCTGTGCGATATCCAGTGAACTCTCACCATGCTGCAGAAAAGAGAAATCGTTTACTTCCAGGAAAGACAAATGTCAACGAGGACTAGTCAGCAGTTTAGACAGTCGACTTTGTAGAGGCTTCAAAAAGCCTCCTATTCAAATAAATAAATAACAAAAAATAAAAAATAAGAGACTGGAAAGCATTCAGTGCCCTACCTGGGCAGCTGAATGAGACCCTGTCTCAAAATTTAAAGGGCAAAAGGGTGTTGGAGATGTAGCCCAGTTGTAGAGCACCTGCCAAACATATTAAATATGCTGTATTTAATCCTAAATATGAAAAGTATTAATATTTTAAATTCAAAAGTAAAACTAGTGCAATCCTTCCTTCCTTAAGGAAAGATTAATTTACTGAGATCAACACAGGAGACAGTAAACTTACTTCTACAAAAGGCCCAGATAAGAAGAGCTTGCCACTTGGAGGACCACAGTTGCTAGGCCCTTACCTTGTTCCTTATCATGGGGTCTGCACGGGCTTTCAGAAGCAGAGGGATGAGAGTCTGGTTTTTCATCTGGCATGCATAATGCAAAGCCGTGTAGCCATACTGAAACACAAAGGACCAATCTGTAGTTCATCAGTCAGGCTGTCCACAGGCTTCAGCACACACTTCTATAGCAACTATTCACATTTTGTAGTGGATGACTGACCAAAGCCAATCTTCTAGCCATCTATGGGCAGCTGCATTTCTTATATTATGAGCATTTTCTTCTTTTCCTCACTATGTATATGAAAACTCAGTAAGTCATTGATATCTTCCCCTTTCTCATTTCTACTCTAAACTAAAATGTGAAACTTATAAAAAGATATTAAACTTACCTTGATTTAAACACAAATAAAATATAATATCAAATAATGTAAGTAATTAATAGAAACAAGAATGGAGTGGACATTTATCACAGGACAATGGTAATGCCCACAGAATAAGTTAGGCATCACAAATAGGCATTCAATTCCTTTTAAATCAAATTTCAATTTGCCCTTTTTGCTAAAATATTGGAAATCTAAAATTTTCTCTAACCAATATAATAAAATTAAACAACAGGATAACAAAATTTCAGCTGACCCTGAGCATTAGCAGAAGTAAATCTGGAGTAAAAGGTGAAAACGAAACTTCCACTTCCTTATGGAAAGGAGGGAGCTGATGGTGTTTCGGTTATGGTGGCTCCGGCTAACACTGGGGTATTTCTCTGAACTTTGAGCTTATCTCCCTTCCTTTGTGAAAGAGACCTCTCTTCTAGTGACTAGGATCATGACTGCAGCAGCAATTAACATGAGGTGAGTACTGACTACATTCTGATCTCTTCTGAGGACTTCGCAGGAATCTGCCCTATAAGGTTAGTACTAATTTCCAATTTACAACTAGGCATGTTGGGCGGGTCTGTAATCCCAGATACTTATGAGGCTGAAGTTGAAGGGTCACAAGATGAAGGCCAGCCTGAGTAACTTAACAAAAGGTTGTCTCATAACAACAACAAAACAATTTTAAGGAGGAGAGGTATAGCTCAGTGGTAGAGTATTACCTAGCATGTAGGATGTTCTGAGTTTAGGCTCCAGTACAATTTGTTTTAATCTCCATTTTATAGATAAGAAAATTGAGCCAGATATGTTTATAGTGTTTCAAGCCCACTTAACTAAACAGTGACAAGATTAAATGTACACATAGACTTTCTACCCAACTCCAGCTGCCAAACTGCTAAGGAAAGTATTTTAGTATCATTTTCCTTAATTTATCACTACAGACAAATGCAAAATATTTTAAAATATTCCTATAATCAACAAATATTTTATGCTCATGAGTTTAGCCGAACAGAATATCAATAACTTCAAAGTTACCTGACGGCATTGAGAAAAAAGGAAGCAAAACTATGTGTGAACATCTAGAAAAATAAAGCATGTAACTTTGTCAACAGCAAGTATTCTACCCTGTTATATCACTTGAGTAGTATTTCAAAATACAGACATACACAGTCGGTAGCATTAACTTCGACGCCAGCATCAAGGAGCATGCGTACAAGATTCTCATTCTGCTTCGTCTTTGATACCTGTTACAAAAAGCAAGAACAAGACAGTGTTTCACAAGCATTTTGTACATCTTTCTTGGGACTGCTCCAATCAACTGGCTTCATGTTAATCCTATGCTCAACTGGCTTCATGTTAATCCTATGCTCCTACTTCTTAACACACACACACACACACACACACACACACACACTACAGTATCAGTTAAGGACACAGTACTCATGCTGTGCTTCAGGAATACAAACTTCCACACCCAGGAATTTGTTCAGAATGTGTATCCACAGGCCTAGCCCCATTTCTACCACATCTTATGAGAGTGAGATTTAGTTCCTGTCTTCCCCTTGCTGGCTCAGAAGTTTTATAAATTCCCGTTATTCTGGGGAAAATATCTAAACTCTTGAGTGACCCTAGAGCATATGGCCTTAATCTTTTCACATGCTCCACTACTTCCTAGCTCCCCTACTCAAGTTATAATGGATTTTGTTAAATCTTCATTTCCTGCCAAGTGCCCTCCCTGCAAAGAATCATGTCACAGGATATTTCTTCAACTAGAAGCTTTATCTGCCTAGAAAATGTATTTGTGATATTCCCAGCCTATGCCCCCTTTCTCCAGCTTTTCCTGGCCTACCTGGCCAGGTGAAATCCCTTTCTTCTAGGCTTTTGTAATGCCTGTGTCCTCTGTGATTTCTTTCAAGTCCACACCATTTGGTAACAACCACCTTCCCATCATGCTGTGACTGATGAGGGCAAAGACTGCCATGATAAACATATGGTGTAGGACTAAAGAAGTGAATTGCATGATCTGAGGCTCCTCAGAAATGTGCGCTCTCTCTCTCTCTCTCTCTCTCTCTCTCTCTCTCTCTCTCTCTCCTATTAAGATTCTGTTGCCGGGCGGTGGTGGCGCATACCTTTAATCCCAGCACTCGGGAGGCAGAGCCAGGCGGATCTCTGTGAGTTCGAGGCCAGCCTGGTCTACAAAGCGAGTTCCAGGAAAGGCGCAAAACTACACAGAGAAACCCTGTCTCAAAAAACAAAACAAAACAAAAAAAAAAAGATTCTGACCACATTACAGTAGGAACCTTCCTCCAACAGCCGGTCACCTGAGGACACAATGACCTCGCCACTCACATAAGCAAAGCCTGGCATTTTCCCCATTCAACTTCTGAAACTCCACTTGGGTGTCTTCTCCACCATGCTGTATGCCTGTGTCCACCTTCTAAATTCTTTCTGCCCTGGCCCTTCTCTGAAATGACTTGGTCCTTTCCCTGTAATTTGTCTAATGCTACCTATCCCACACGCAGCACAAACTTACAATCCCAGGTCCCACTAAGAGTGCAGGGATGCAGGTACAGCTGGGCTACTGATTACAGTCAGTATCTTTACAGACAGGCCTCCAGCTTCTGAGCCCTCTTTGAAAGCAGAGCTGTGTGACAGTGAATTCTGAACAAGCCTTAGTAACCATCTTGGAATGCTTGTCTTCAAAACCTCTAAAATGTAAATGAGTATCAGATTCTTCCTGCCCAGAGATTACAAATGTTCAAATAATATCAGATAAAGACACAGACAAGTTTTTCAAAAAGGCTTCAAAATTGTATGCTCAAATGGTATGTTCAGAGTGAATTAAAGAATTCTCGGGGCTGGAGAGATGGCTCAGAGGTTAAGAGCACTGACTGCTCTTCCAGAGGTCCTGAGTTCAATTCCCAGTCAACCACATGGTGGCTCACAACCATCTGTAATGAGATCTGGTGCCCTCTTCTGGCCTGCAGGCAGACATGCTGTATACATAATAAATAAATAAATCTTAAAAAAAAAAAAAGAATTCTCACCACATTCCTTAAATTCTGTATCCTTTAAGTACCTAAGTAGAAAATAGCATTTTTAACTGGCAGAATTTGTACGAGAACTTGTGTTAACAGGAATAGCTAATATCTATTGTCTGCTAGATACATAAAAGAAGTAGCATAATCATTTAACTTGAGTAAATGATTTTAGTTATCTCTCAACAGTGGGACTGGTCACAATGGAACCCAGATAAGAAAAAAGTGAACCAATCAGTGTAGATTAGTCACCATATTTGAAGAAAACAAAAAACAAGCAAAATAACCAAGTTTGACCTTATACTTAATATGATTCCTACACTACCTACCTATTATTTATTCAAGAATGTTATCCTGCCAATGACCCATGCAAGCATGATTCAGTTCCTCGAGGTGAGAGACTGGGACAGAACCTTCAAAAATACCTTCTGTGTATGTCAGCTTCCAGAGGCTGAGGACTTGGGATTTTTCCTCCAACTTACCATTATGGTGCATCCTTAAAATTCAGAAACTTGGAGAGAGACGACAGACATAAAACTAAAACCTCAGCCAGTGATTTTAAGACTCTTGTGCTGCTGGGCAATGGAGGTGAACTACAGCTCCCCGTGTGACCAGGTGGTCAACACCTTGTATTTATTCTAGAACATACTGAGGTGCTGAGACATGGTATTTGATAGGCTGGGTAAAGCAATGCATTTCTACCTACAACATTTGCATCTCTGAGAGATTTGTTGAGACAGGAACCCGCTGTAAGTCAAGAAATACATGCACAAAACAAGGGCTTATTTTACTGTCCTTTCTTTCCATCACACTGCCAGGGGAAGCTTGATGAGTCATCCCATGGCCCTCCTGAACATCTGCCCTTTGCCCTAGCAACAGTACTCACCATGAGGAAATATCCGATAAGCAAGACAGGCATTAAAAGGATAATGAGTAGATAATCAAAGAAGGTAAACCTCTTCTTCACAGCATAGTGCAGGCAGGTTCTCTCCTTCTGTAATTAAGAAAAGGAAACTTTAGCTCAAGTTCCATAGGTTTTAGATTACCATACCAAAAGATTCAGTTCATGCACTTTTTTCATTTCTAAGGAACCCATTTCAAGTAATGCAGATTTATTATTGACATTATGCCATATACCTTCAGGTCTCTCAGATACACATATATAGAATTTTAAAATGTAGGACTACACTGCATACTCAAAACCATATACTGAGTTTACATATTCAGCCTAAGTACCTCTTTTATGGTACACAACTGGTTGATTAACTCAGAGTTTTGTTTACCAGAATGTTGAATTTGTACACTATGAAGGAAACGCTAGGGAAGGACCAAAGATAAATGGCAGAGATGGGTATACCTATGAACCATCACAGGATAGATCCCCATGCTTGTCTTAGTTTTTGCGATATAATTAGATATAAACATAGGAAGAAAGTATGAAAAGACACATGGATATAGTTAGCCCTTGTTCATTGGTGATGGAAATGTATTCGTTTTGTGGTTTATTGTGCAAAGTTTTAACTATTTGGCAATTCTCCCATGTTTCCTTCCACACAAGCAGTACTAAAACACTGCAGAAATTTCAATGCCTTAAATACGTCAGTATTCACTGGGTAATAGACTTAGGCCTTGAGGGGTGGTGGAGAATGTACACCTTCAGGTCCTCATCATTGAAGTAGGACAGAGACATACACAAAGAAGTATAAGGCCTACAGGCCTGCAGTGTTAGCTGGAATACCAACCAAGCAAGTAGGAAAAGAAAACAAGAGAGGTAAGTGATCACTGAGGAGAAGCACTATTCCCAAGTTATGTCTTATCTCTAAAAATGTCAGCAAATAGTCAAGAATATAATGATAGACTTTCAAATTACCATTATTAAGCAACCCAGAGTTCATTATTGACATTATGCTCAGTTTTCTTTGTCTTAAATAAACATATGTAGAATTTGAATATTTAGATTATTCAATACTTTAATATTGCATGTTCAAAACTATACGTTGCTTTCATCTGTATACAAATGTGTATCTAGAATTTATACATCTTCCATGCCATCAATACATTTAAGCATGGGTTTGTAATGGCTATTTGGTTTCTATTAAATGGAACTCTTCTAACTTCTTTAGTTAAATCCACTAGTTAGACTTTTCAAGCTGCTAAATTTTAAGTCCTACTAATAATATTGCCTAAATACCCTTGTTTACAAAGCCTTGCCAGCAATTCTAAATTTGTTCTTTGCATAAATTTCTATAAATTGACCTCCTGACATAAAAGATATGAATGTGTATCACACGATGCTACCAACTCATGCTACAGTGAAGTGATGATTTAAACTTCCTTCCCAGTCAACATTCCCAATCAACATTTGACTTTCTTTTTAATCCTAGCCAATTATCAGACCAAAAAATACGGATTGCTGTGTTTTAATTTTATTTCAACTTGCTTTCCATTGAGCCAATGTTCTGATGTAAATTTCTGAATTAACAACAGGGCTTTTTAATGTTTTAAGGCTTTTGGTCAGTCCTTATTAAATAATTCTTAAATGTATTCTAAAAATATAAAATACTGTCTCAAATAATTAATGTGCAACTAATATCTAGGAAAAATAAAAATTAAGCATCAAATCATTAAAAATATATGAAAAGCCAAAATGCCTCTGCTAAAATCACTGCTAGTCTACAGTGGGTAACTAAGGTCCTTTCCATGATTTTTATCCCATTAGAGAAACCTACCAGGATAGCTGAGGTATCTGCAAAGCCAGGCCTCTCCCAAGCCTGCTCCTGGGCTGTCAAATTTTTCCCTTTCTCAGCTACCTATAGCATGCCTCTAGACCCCAAAGACATCTGATTTCTGACAGAGCTGCTCACCACAACCCTGCACACCTGCCTCCTCTGCTGTGTTCCAGGAAGGTCCTGTACGTTACTGAGCTGCTTATCTGTTAAACTCAAGCATGACTTGACTTTAAACTTAGCCAGGCTATAAGCATGACTCAGTGGCAGGCCATTTGTCTAGCTTGTGCAAAGCCCTAGGTTTCATACTGAAGCACTGGCGGGTCCAGCGGAGACCACCCAAATATACAGTAAATACAAGCAAGAAAATCTGGCAATTACTTTTAATTAAGATTTTTATTTATGTGTATGAGTGTTTTATCTGCATGTATGTAAATGCACTGCATGCAGGTCTGATGCCCATGGAGGTCAGAAGAGGGTGCCAGATCCCCTGAAACTAGAGTTAAGGATGACTGAACAGAGAACTGAACCTTGGACCTCTGAGGGATCTCCCTAGCCCCTGATTAAACTTTTAATAATGCATTGTTGCTCCTAGTTTTCTGGTCTTTAACTGACTTGGAAGGGACAAGTGGGTCCCTATTAACTGTTTCTCACATTGAAAGCACTTGAGTGGGTATAAGACATTTGTAATTATTGCAAAAGTTCTTTGGATATTTACTCAGTATAGTTTGAATGTTGCCTCTACTCAAAGGCAGATGTTAGAAGGTCAGAAAGGGTGCACAGAAATGTTCAGAAAGACACCCTCATGCTGTTCTCCCCAGGTTCTGAAGTCTCCAAGACAGCTGATAGTGCTTCCTTAAACACAGCCTCTATGTGTCTGTGTGTCTTTCCATAGCCTCTACCTCACCAGCTTCTTTGTCTGCAGCAGGTTTCATATAGGTTCAACGAGCACACTATAGGATCTTCTGGAGACATTACAATAGGAAGCATCCAAATCTGAATACTAGATGACACACAAGAACTGTACACTAGAATCTCTAGGGAATGAACCAGGGAATTGTGGGTAATAGCTGTCAAAATAGGTTAATGGGGCCAAAAATCTCTCATTTCTGTAGAAAAGTAAAATAGAAACTTTACAAGCAGAATGGGAAGGAGTCCAGAGTCCACCCCAGGGAGACTGGTACAGTTAGGGGAGTTCTTGCCTATCAATGAGAGGCAATAAAAACAGAACACTGCTGGACCAGAGCCATAGTGTCAGACAGAGAAGGTCAGAAAAAAAAATCTATGCTATACTTTCAGTTCTAGACATAAAAATAGAAAGAGAGAGAGAGAGAGAGAGAGAGAGAGAGAAAGAAAGAAAGAAAGAAAGAAAGGAGAGGAAAGAGACAAAAGTTAGATACGTTGGCAATAGAGGAAGGTGGGATACTAGGAAAACCATCTCTGCTAAGCACTCAGGCACCAGACCAGCAGAACTTCTAGCCTGCTAGGAAGAAAGAGCATCAAAATGGTACAGTATTCCACAATGTAGATTTAGAGCCAGAGTCTGCAGGGAAACAGAGAAAGGAGTTTTAAGAGCACATCAGACCTTAGGAAGGACCCCCTGAAATCATCAAGCACTAACAAGGGCACCTGTGAAGGACCTCCCAATGATGACATCAGCTCCCTTAAGGTCACATTTAGGAGTGTGATTGGATCCAGAAGTCCATTAAAAAATACTAAGAGTCCAGGGTGGGTCAACAAGCAGGCAAGTGACCACACTCAAAACCTACACCATCGTCCAGCGCTCTCTCTCTCTCTCTCTCTCTCTCTCTCTCTCTCTCTCTCTCTCTCTCTCTCTCGACTTTTATTTCTTTTTTATTTGATCTCCAATGTCAATTTAGCAAGCCAGCTAATCAGATATGTCCTGTTCTGTTCTCATTCTCTCCTCCTCCTCTACTTTTCCTTTCTTTTGTCTTTTACAATCAGATCCTTTTCTTTTCTGTTTCATTTTCTTTCTGATAGGTTTTTCCAAAGAACACAGTCTGGCCTGATGGGGCCTCCCTGCCTCAGCCTTCTGAGAGTTACTATTATTCTAAGATATCTGATGGCATTCCTTTACCTCTTTCTTCCTTTCTGAAGAAAGGAAAAAACAGGAAAAAGCAAAGTGTGGTAGTTTGAATCCAACTGCCCCCATAAACACATAGAGAGTGGCACTATTAGGAGGTATGGGCTTGGTGGAGGAAGTGTGTCACTATAGAGATGGGCTTTGAGGTCTTATATATGCTCAAGCCACGCCCAGTATCTCAGTTCACTTCCTGTTGCCTGTAGATCAAAATGCAGGACTCTCAGCTCTTTCTCCAGCACCATGTCTGCCGGCAAGCCACCATATCCCACCATAATGATAATGGACAAACCTCTGAACTATAAACAATCCAATTAAATGTTTTCCTCTACAAGAGTTGCTGTGGTCATGGTGTCTCTTCACAGCAATAGAAACCCTAACTAAGACAGGGCAGAAAGAAACAAAAGTGGATACATTAGCATTAGAGCATCCTTATCCACCCATCACTTGTCCCTGCTACCCCACCCCTTCCATTTACTGGACTTCTCCCTTTCCTGTGCTTTCCCTACCATCCCAATACTAACCACTAATCTTCCTCTGCTTTCTTCTGTCCCAGCTACACTCACATTATGCAGTACCCTGGTGCACATAGTATTGTGCACATCCTTTACTTCCTAAAATGATGACCAATCAAGAGGTGATCATTTTCTAAACTGTTGCTGTATTTTCATATTTTCACTACTGTTTGGTAGTGGCTATTTTTCATAGACAATATTCTACTTGCAGGATAGAGCTGAGGACTGACTCTGATGCCTGAAACACAAGGCCTAACTACTGAGCTAGATGTACAGTCTAGCATAGAAAACTGGCACCTCAACAATGTACTACAGTCTAGCATAGAAAACTGGCACCTCAATAATGTACTTCCTCCTGAAGACTGCAAACACTTCCAGTTTAAAAACACATATGTAAATATGGATGATTAAAAGAAAATCACCCAACATGCAAAGTCTCAATTCAAAACCATGAGAAACATGGAGTATGAAGGCAACTTGTCTTCAAAACTTTCTAAACCCACAGTCACATCTCTAATGAGGGTGAAGTAGATGAAATCCCAGACAAAGTGAGAAGTGGCTCCACAAAGATGTCCTCCAACCTCCACACATTACTGAGACACATGTCACTGGGCACACATCATACACACACACTAATAATTAATAATTAATAATAATAATAGTAATAATAATAAATAATTTTAACTAATGAAATGAAAAAGAATAATAAAGTGAACTGGTGAAACAAGAATTAATATTTTGAAAAAATAAACAAGATTGACAAACCTGAAGTTGCTTTTGATGATGAACTGTAATCTGTAAGCAAAATAAACCCCTTCCTCCCCAAATTGTTTTTTGTTAGTGTTTATCACAGAAAATTGGAAACATTATAACAGATATCAATGAAATTTGGAAAATTATGGGGACATGAAAAATTTGTATTCCACTAAAGTGAAAAGATATAAAAGAAATACAAGAATTTCTGTATGCATACCAAATTAAACCAAGATGAGGTAAACAAACAGACTTATAATAAGCAATGAACTTGAAGCAGTAATTAAAAAGTAAATCTCTAGACCAAAGAAAGACCTGGTCAAGATGGGCACACTCCTGAATTCTCTTTTTTGTAAAGATTTATTTATTTATGATGAATACAATGTGCTGCTGGCATATATGCCTACATCCAGAAGAGGGCACCAGATCTCATTACAGATGGTTGTGAGCCACCGAAGAGCAGCCAGCGCTCTTAATCTCTGAGCCATCTCTCCAGCCCCCTACACTTCTGAATTCTATCAAATGTTAAGAAAAACAAAGACCAATGCTTCTCAAATTATTCTTTAAAATACAAACACCAAGATCTTTTTAAAGAAGCCAGTATTACCCTGGTAATTAGACCAGATAATGATAATCATAGTTCAATCTCACTGATGAACACAGATGCAAAAGTCTTCAACAAAATGCTTGGAAAGCCAATGCAAGAGCACATCAAAAAGATCATCCACCATGATTAACTTGGGTTCATTTCAGAGATGGTTCAATATACAGAATAAATCAACCCAAGCTCAAGAATCGCATAGCTACCTCAATGGGTCTATAAAAGACTTTTGACAAAATCCAGGTTCTCTGAATGGTAGAAAGTCCTAAGAACTAGAAACAGAAAGAATGTATCTCAACATGATAAAGTCTACATGCCACAAATCTACAGCCAAAGTTGCACTAAATGGGAGAAAGCTCAAACCAGACATGGATGAAGGTGTCCACTTTCTCCACTCTTAGGCTGTATGCTTGAAATCTTAGCTAGAGTAATAGAACAAAAGAAGCTATAAAAGGAATATAGACAGGAAAGGAACAAGTCAATATCCTTATTTGCTAATGGTATGATTCCATATGTAAGAGATCCTAAAGATTTCAACACGAAACTCTTAAATCTGATGAACACTTTCATTTCAGCAATGTGACAGGGTACAAAATTAACATACAAAAATCAGTAGTATTCCTACCAATCAATGACAAATATGAGAAAAATGTCAATAAAACTGTCCCGCTTGCAATTATTTAAAATATATTTGAGGCTGGGCGGTGGTGGCGCACGCCTTTAATCCCAGCACTCGGGAGGCAGAGCCAGGCGGATCTCTGTGAGTTCAAGGCCAGCCTGGGCTGCCAAGTGAGATCCAGGAAAGGCGCAAAGCTACACAGAGAAACCCTGTCTCGAAAAACCAAATATATATATATATATATATATATATATATATTCGAATAAACCTAACAAAAGAATTGAGAGGTCCCTGTGTGCTCTGCATGGCCCAAGGATTCACTCAACTTGGGGGTGAGGGAATGAAGAATGGACAGATACACATATGATATGATCTGTGTGATCTGGGCTCTTGAAAAGAGGAGCCACAACACCCCAGAAACTCAGGGTTTTACTATGTACAGTTGAACATGGAAGAAGGGTTATTTCATATGGCTGAACAAGGAGGAGGGGTTGCTATATACAGCTGAACAATAAGGAGGCAGGTTTAGTTAATCTTGGTAGAAGCAGTCTCTTGTAAGGGAGCAATCAAGTTAGTGATGGTGCGAGTTGCTGTGTGAATTTTCTGTGCACTCTGTCAATATTCACAGTTGGACTTAAGGAAGGCTTTGACATCCTCCCAAGCCTCACCAGGGGAAGGCTTTGCCACTTATTTTATACTAAGGCATTGGGGTCTTTGACATGGCCGTCCCCACATCAACAATATGTATTCACTCTCCTCTCTCCCTGTAGATCTGTATAATACGAACTTCAAAATACCAGAAAGGGAAATTGAAGATGACATCAAGGGCTGGAAAGGTCTCTTATGTTCATAGAGTGGAAGAAATAGTATTGTGAGCATGATTTTATTACGGAAAACAATTTATATATTCAATGCAATGCCCATCAAAACTCCAATGTCATTATTCACAGAAATAGAAAACAAATCCCAAAGTTGAAATAGAAGCACAAAAGACTCCGGTAGCGAAAGTAATCCTGAGCAAAAAAAAATAATGCTGTAGATTTCACTAAACCTGATTTCAAGTTATCCTACAGAGCCATAGCAACAAAAGCGGTGTACTGGTACAAAAACCAACATGTCGATCAATGGAATAGAAGAGAGAGTACAGATCCAAATCCCCACAGCCACAAATACCTGATTATTGTCCAACATGCCAAAAATACACACTGGAACAAATACGGCCTCTTCAACAAATGGTTCTGGTAAAATTGGGCGTCCACATGTAGAAGAATAAAGCTACATCCCTGTCTTCTGCACTGTACAAAAATAAGTCCAAAGAGGACAAATATCTTAATGCAAAAGTGTTCATGTCATGATACCCTGAAACTGCAGTGGTAAAGTAGGGTAAACACTTCAAGATGTAGACATGGGCAAGGACTTTCTGAATAGGATTCTGGTTGTACGAGAGCTAATGACAGCAAATGACAAGTGGGACCTCCTGAAATGAAAGTGCTTCTGCATGGCAGAGGAAATAATGAGTCAAGGGAAGATGCAGCCTACAAAATGAGACCAAGTATTTTTTTCTAACTCTACAAGTGACAGAAGATTGATATCTAGAATTCACAAAGAACTAAAAAACCGAAATGACAAGAAATCAAACTACTCAATCAACAAAGGGGCAAGTAAAAAGACAGGCCATTCTCAAAAGATGATTTATAAATATTCAACAAACAAAAAGAAACGATGAATGTCACTACGCACAAGAGAAATGCAAATTAAAATGCTATTACTATTCTATCCACCCCTGTCAGCACAGCAGTCCCTAGGAAGACAAATAAGTAACAACAAATACTGGCAGGAACGTGAACAAAAGGGAACCCTAATGCAGTGTGGGAGTGTAACTAGTATTTACTGCAGCACACTTCACCAGAGCTAAGTTATAAAACCAAATGAAATGCCCATCACCAGAGGAAGAGATGAGCCAAATGTGGTGCATATGCATAATGGAATTTTTTTTAGCCATGAAGGAGAATGAAGTCCTATCATTCACAGGAAAAAGGATGCAACTGGAGATCGTCAAGTGAAGAAGTGAACTAAGTCAGTCCCGGAGAAACATCCCGCTCTCTCTCACTGGTGGGCCGTACACTTTATAAAGACATATACAGTGGTGTGCAAATATTTGAGATGAAAATAGAAGCAAAGCTGTCTTGAGGAACAAGGGAGAGAAAGGAGAAGGTAAGGAGGATGGAGAATATGTTCAAAGTACACAATAGACTGGAGTGAAAATGCTCTCGTGTAACCCAGCACCAGGTACATGAACACGTGACAGTGAAAAAGATGTATAAAGAATCCCAACCTATATTAAAACAATAGGTAAAAATCTAAATAATGACAGGCACAGTGTTTCCTTTCCCACACGATTTCCATAATACAGAAGAGAGCAAGAAGACAGGTTGGAGGGAGCAGAACAGGAGAAGGAGAAGCTGCCTACAGCCAACACAGTGGACCATCCTCTGCTTCAGAGGCTCAAGGACATTGCTACAAAACATCCCTGCTGGATGAATGCTCTATTTATGCTTTCAGTCTAGCAAAATGCCACTGGGTTGTGTTAGGCAAAGCAGGCTAAACAGAATCTTGATATTAGAAACTATAAGAAGATAAAAACGACGTTCACCAATTCCAGCAATTTGAGGAGTATCTTCACAGTTACCTTCTCCCCTTCTGTCACGGTCCTCTGGTTCTGTTTGTTTGCTTGCTTTGGTTTATTTATTTATTCTAACTTACTTTATTTGTTCTTCTTTTGGCAGACATCAGATAATACAGGAGAAACCATGTTACTCATTATAGCCGCACATTCTGTTCTTTGCTTTATACAAGTGGTAAATATATCTATGTGGGTAAAGTATTTGGCTAAGGACAGAGTCCAGAACATTGCATGTATTTTTCCAAGTAATGGCTATAGAAATTACATAATGGAAACTATACCATTCTCATTGGACCGTCATCACCCAGCATACTCACCAAGTTTTTAAGGTTGACATCAGCATTTCTCCTTAAGAGGAAGGAGACGATTCTCAAGTGTCCTCGCCTGCAGGCGCAGATGAGGGGAGTGTCTCCATTGAAGCCGTCTTGAACATCCACGTAATGGTTGTCCTCTTTTACCCACCTCCACACTTGCCCCAAGTCATTCTGGTATGCTGCCTGGCAGATGGGCTGAATCAAGAAGAGCAGAACCGTTCTTAAAATACGGACATGAACCACCAGGGGAAAAAAAAAACTCACTACTCTAAGTCTACAATACGTCCATGAAGATCTGCTTACATTTTCCAAAAATTGCTTGCCACATGGAATAGACAAAAGGCAAATGGATGAATGAGTAAATAAATGGGTTAAATACTATGAATCTCATTCATTGAGGAAGTTTTTACTGCAAATTAAGAAGAGATTTTCAGAAAAAGCAAAATCTGGCTAGAGTAGAATTATACATTAGGGAAGGAAAGAGTTCAGGGCAGCGGTAGATGACTTAAAAAAAAAATCACATGTGACTTTCTCTGCAGAGGGTAAAGAAACTTGCCTCCAAGCCTGATGACCTGAGTTCTAACATAGGAACCCACAAGGAAGAAGCAGATAACCAACTTCTGTAAGTAGTCCTCTGACCTATACACCTGCACTGTAGCAAGCATGTGTACACACACACACACACACACACACACACACACACACACACACGAATAAGCAAATATAAAAACCAAATGATGGACTTCAGACTCTTTTGCCTTTGGATGCAGATTACAAGTGTCTCTCCAGGGGACTTCTAGGCCCTGGTCTCATCCGGGCCTATATCACTAATTCCCTCCTTTTTGCTTTTTTTGCTGGTGTCAAATTCCTTGAGCTTAGTTGGCGCTGGCATCCCAGGCTCTGCAGCCTACAAGTTGCCATTGTAGGATTTTTTCAGCCTCTGATTGTGTACACTAATCTAATAAAAATCCCCTTAAAAATTATGGATGCATTCTATTGGTTCTGTGCTTCTGGAGTACTAGGTCTGCTCTGGAGAGCCTGGGAGCAGGTGACTTTAAAGGTATATTCTCTTGTTCAATTTTTAAATCATTTTACAACAGTTTACCTTCTTGTTCCTCTTTAAATTATTATAAATTTCATAATTCTGGACCATATTCCAAATAGGACACCAGCCAACTGGTGATTATTGGCAGTAGTTTCTAATTCCCCAAAGTTCCCACAACTCCCATTACACCACACCTAGCCCATTTCAGCCATCCATGTTGCCTGCCTGGCTCCTACTCCAAGATCAAATCCCTTTTCTTAGATTCTTTCAAATCTTTACTGAATAAAATAAAAATAGGAAGACCAGAAGACAGATAATTATATTAAGAGTTACTAGGGGCTTTCTTGGGGAATATTACTTAATTACGGCCTGATCTTCCCTTTGGTCTCTCCTATGCATCCTGTAACCTGAACATCCTTTCTATTTCTGAAAAGTAAAGTGATAGAGGCCAGGGGAAGCTCAGTGTTAGAGCTGATGCTGAATGTATGCAAAGCCCTGGGTTCACTTTCTAGCGTGTGTGTGTGTGTGTGTGTGTGTGTACAAAAATAAACAAGCAGTGTACCTCACTGTGATGGTTTGAATGAGAATGGCCCCCGTGGGTTCATATATTTGCATGCTTAGTCCCCAGTTGGTGAATGGTTTGGAAGGATTAGGAGGTCTGGCCTTTTGGGAGTAGGTATTGTAGGGATGTGACAGCCAGCCCTAACCTGATGGCACTGTGTTGTTGGCTGCTCTATCCCAGTTAATTAGTGACACTCCCTCTAGAGTGCTCAGACCTGAATAATAATTTATACATAACTCCCCTGTGATGGCTAAAGAAACGTAATATGGTGCCAGGCATCTCTAAGGGTCCTGAAACACCTGTAAGGGCCTCGTGACCTGCAGGTGAGATAAGACTAGGATAATGGTGTTCCTGCTGTGAAGTATTTAACCTATTTATCCAGTGGGACTGGGATGAAGTGGTCTTTTTATTACTATACAAAAGAGACACAAACGAGAGGAGTAAACCGATTTTCTTGCTCAGCTGTGGATTTCATAGGTAATTGTAATGTTTACCTTTGATATCCACCTTTATAAACTGTTGGGATTCCTGGCCTCCCCCGGCTTCATGACCGCTCATGTGCAGTTCAGTAGCCAAGTAAGGGGCCTTATGTCCTACGTAATCTGAGCGCTGCGTGATCACACTATCTGCGCATGCGTGGCTTAGGTAAGCCTATACGCGCACGTGCAGGGGAATTCATAAGAAGCGGGACACAGACCCCTCCCCCTCCTCTTCTCCTCCTCCTTCTCCTCCCCACACCCTCTTTCTCTGCAAGGGTCTCTTCCACAGGCCTGGTCACACTCTCTTCTGTCCCTCCATCCCCCTAATAAAACTCTGCTCTGATAATGGGTTTTGTCATGCCTCGTGACTTCTTGCAGAGTAAAAGCACTTCATTAAAACCAACATAAACCCCTCCTTTAGCCCCCTTAGGTATGGCACGGTTGGCTCTAAGGCTGTCATCCTTCTGCTAGCAGTAAGAATAAATTCATTTAATATAAATTTGAATTGAGTCTTAGTCTTTGGTCTTTCTCAGTGGATTCAAACTTTCGCAGTGTGGCCTTGTTGGAGGAGGTGTTTCTCTAGCAATGGCTTTGAGATTTTCTCTCTGCCTGCTGCCTACATATCATGATATAGCTCTCAGCTACTACCCCAGAGCCATGATGATAATGGACTGACCCTCTGAAATGATAAGCAAGCCCCTAATTAAATGCTTTCTTTTATAAGAGTTTTCACAGTCATGGTGTCTCTCCACAGCCATAAAACAGTGACTAAGATAACTCACTATTCTGTATGGTCCAGAGGATTATCTACACTAGCTGTAGTTTGGTTTCAAATGAGCCAGTTTACTAAGCAAGTAGTGAACCAAAGGAAAAGAACAGATATGCAAGTGGCAGGTAGAAGCAGAGTGTAGATAGCAAAAGATTAAGTCATGGGTTCACATCTGAGACGACTGAAGTGGATGGGTTGAAAGAACAAACCAAGGTCACGCCATCAAATCGAAGGCTTGCAAATGTCTAGCAGAAATCGACCGGGGAGGCTGAAGCCGTCAGCTAGGGTTCTCAACTGAGCTCTCTCTCTGTTAGTGAGTCTCCCATGCTGAACTTTCGGTTTCTGCTTGTTGCCCACCTAGCCGAAGGCATTTTACACCGTGGGGACAAACAACTGTAACTTCTGATGGAAATCATTTACCTTACAGTTGTCCCCAAGGACATGATCTTTTATCCTTGACCTATTTTGCTGTTCCTTCAGTAACAGCCAGCTAGGCAAACTGTCCCTGGACAAGGGGTCTTGGAGAACACTTAGAGACAAACACGCTTGAAATGTGGGAGGGGCAACCCCACTTCCAGGGCCAGCGCCTCAATGAGCTTAAACAGCAGAGGTTGTTTTCCAGAATAATGTACATCACGCTCCCTAAATCGAAACCCACAAGTAATTTCAAGCGTGAGCTAACAACTGAAAAGATTCCCTGCTGTTTTGCACCGTTTCCAGTAGGGGGCAGCTCGGTGTCAGAAAAGCGCACAGCAGGGGAAGAGAATTCCACCAGAGAAGTGTAGTGGCCTGTCAGTATCTACAAGTGCTCTACTGCGTGGAAGGGAGGCTACAATTGGAAACAATTTAATATATATTATATAAGCAAACAGAAAAGAGGGGTTCAGAGGTTCCCAACATGAAGAAATGATAAATGTTTAAAGAGATGGCATAGCCACTCTGATTTTGCCAATGTACATTGCACAAGAGTCAAATTATTCCATTGTACTTCTTAAATGTGCAGTTTATATTAGATAAAAGATTAAAATTAGAAAAAAATCTGATAAAGTAGAAAGTAAACAAGAAGAAGACGGTATCCATTTGGGCAGAAAGAAAAGCTGTTTTGGATTATTGAAGGTCATGGAACCTAGAGGAACTTTAGATTAGAGTAGTCCCACCTGGAAAATTACCTTGCAAACTCTGCAATTTCCCTGTATGCCCAGCACCAACTCTCTGGGGCTCATTCCCCTGTTCAGATCCTCACTGCTCTCTACCCATGACTGTGTTATCTCTCTCTGTCTCATCCATCCGGTCTCCAGCTCACCCTCCCAACACAGTAGCTGTTCATCATATCCCTGCTGAAGACCCTCCTCCATGGCCACTCAGGATACTGTCCTTAAGTAGACACAGCTGCTTCTCAATTCTCATAAATCCTGTCTCTCTAACTACTTTTCCTACCGATCCCTTAACTTCACCTTTGGTCCAAGTTAATCAATCCTGTTTGCTATGGTTTAAATGTATCCTTCAATTTTCTGTATCAGAAATATGTTCCCCAGTGTGGTAGTTTGAATGCAATTGGCCCCCATCATCTCATAGGGAGTGGCACTATTAGGAGGTGTGGTTTTGTTGGGGTGGATTTGGACTTGTTGGAGGAAGTATGTCACTGTGGGGCAGGCTTTAAGAGTTCCTATACTCAGGATCCCACTGAGTGTCTCTGTCGACTTCCTGTTGCCTGCAAGATGTAGGACTCTCAGCTATTTCTCCAGCACCACATCTGCCTGCATGCAGCCATGCTCCCCACCATGATGATAATGGATTGAATCTCTGAAACTGTAAGCAAGCCACCCCAATTAAATGTTTTTCCATTACATGCGTTGCTGTGGTCATGGTGTCTCTTCACAGCAATAAAAACCTTGAGACGCCCAGTATGGTGATGCTGAGTGGTGGGCACAGATATCAGGTTTTTGGATCGAGATCACATGACTCTCATGTCAATAACAATGAATGCATTCCTTATTTTGGCAGTGGGTTCCTTATATTTTAAAAGGCTAAGTCTGCTTCTGGTCTGTTCTCTTGCCCACCCTCTCTTTACCTTTCTGCCATGGAACCCTCACCGAGTACTGACCCTCAGTCTTACACTTCTTTTTTTCTTTCTTTCTTTTTTTAAAGTGGTGAGCCAATACATTATAAATTACTGATCTGTAATTGTTGTATCACCTAAAAACAGACCATCAGTGTTATTGGCAGTCACCTCCCCAACTAGTCCGCTAGCAACATGTGGGCAATTATTGTTGTCTACACTTTCTCATTGCCTTCCAGCACCTAGCACAGGTGTGACACCACATGGGCATTCAACATCTGCTTCGTGAGTAAATAAATGAATGAGTGAATTCTAAAATGAACAAACATGTATGGAGTACCTCAGCTATTCCCAAAGTCCTCAAAACCACCCTACAAGGTAAATAATATTTTTTTATACACGCTACACACAGGTGAAACTAGGAGAGATTGTTTCCTTATCCCAAGTCACAGAGCTCATAAGGGATAGAGACCTGAGCCAAACTGTAGAGCATAACTGTCATTCATTCTCCCTCTAGATACTTCTGTCTTAAGTGTTTCTCTGGCTGCAGGACTTGCTGCCAACAGTAAGCTACAGTTTATACCCTCAGGTCTGATCAGTTTTCTCATGCCACTGACCTGCTAGTGCTGGTGCAAATGTTTTCCCCAAACTGACCTAGAATGAGCAATATCTGAGGTAGAAAGAAATGCTGGGTAGGGAGGCAGCTGCCTGTAATCCTAGGACTCAGGATACAGAAGCGGGAGGAACAAGAGCTTGAAGCCAGACTGGATTCCATAATAAATCTGAGGTCAGCCTAGCTACACAAAGAGACCCCTGTCAAAAACAACAACAACAACAACAACAACAACAACAACAACAACAAAACCTGTAGAGATACAACCTAACAGCAAACTAGAAAAGTTTCAAGAAAAAGGAAAGCTTTAGAACAATTTAGATGTGATCATCATTATGCAATCATCAGTTTCATGTGACAGGGCAGGAACCATCTTTGAACAACTAGAATCAGGAAGAGGAAGTTACAGTAACTTTAGCAGAGAAAACAGTTAGTAAAAGCTAGTGAGTATGTAGCACACAGAGTCCGGCCAGAATTCTGCACATTTTGGTGAGCAGTGGTGCTTTCCAGTGATTACAAATACAAGCTTTGGATGTGAAAGTCCTGTGTTCTAATCTTCACTCTCCCACTTAGCAGAGGTGTTATTTGGACAGTTCACCTGGACACTTTAAACACTTGTGCACAGTTTCTGGCATCCACTAACTGTTCTTTCTGCATAATGCTATAAAAAGAATCAAACCTGACTGTGTGGACGAAGCATTTTCTTCGGGGCTGACTCATCTGAAACCCTCAATTAGTGCTAGAAACTTTTCTAATTATTGAAGCATAAGGATCCAATTAAGATGAGCAGGAGTGGTTATGAAATAGGAGATGATTGCTGAAAGAGAGTGTAGAAATAACAGGACAGGGCAAAAACGCATTGGCATGATGACCCAGAAGGAAAATTCTGGCTCCAAGGCCAAAGTGATAGAGAAAACATATATAAACTCAGTAGAGAGAACTGTAGCTTGGCTGAAATATTTTTGCAAGAAAAATCTGAAGTTTGGTCACCACACTTTATTTTAATAGGCATTTGTCATAAGGATATAGATTGGTAAACATAGCTAGGCAAAGAAATAACATTGATGTTTACCATGATGAATGGGTTAATGACATAGGAGACGGGGTGGAGACGAGGGTAGGAGAGACTCCTGAAACACGGGGCGGGGAAATTAGTGCAACGCTAATGACTAGTGTCATCAAATGTGTGATCACAGTCATAAACGACAGCTGGCTGAGCAGGTGTGGCAGTGTCTTCAGCAAATCTATGGTTGGGGAAGGGTGGAGTGAAGGAGCCCAGAGTGGAAGATGGGAAACCCGCCCGTGAGCTGGGAAAATGCTGGTTTACCACCTCACGCATGAATTAGCAATATGGAGAAGGGTGGACGGGAAAGACAGAAACCAGCAGAGGGGATGAGAGCAAAGTTAGACATGTGCTCTAGCAGGAAGAGTGGCGAGAGCAAGGCGCACATGCTGGGAAACCATGAAGCCAGATTTAAACTACGGGGAAATCCGCTCTGTGCATCTCTTTGGGATGTACCAAAATTAATATTGCCCATAAGTACTAAGAGACTAGGAGTGAGACAGATTCCATGGTAGGCAGAAAGGTGACTAAGTAATAAACGTGGCAAATTTCCAAGATGGCTGACTTCCTCCTCACCCTCCTGATGTGAGGCAAAACCCTGACAGCTTAAAACAAGGCCTTGTCAGCTTTTGTCTCCCACCAACAGACCCCTGCTATGGCCTGGCTCAACAAGTTCAAGCCGGATCAGGATTTATTACACAACAGTCATGGGCCAATCAACCATCCTTAGAAACTTCAGAAAACCCAGCTGTTGAGAAGGGACTGGATTCTTGGCTTCCCAAGCGCCTCCTTCCTCTATTCCCCCAAGCCCCCAACCCCCATTCGAGTCCTCATCTCCACCATTACCATCACCACCACCAACCCCCTGCTCTGCAGAGGGTCTTTGTCTGCTGCGCGTGCGTGTATCCTCTCCCCAGTAAATAAGTGCCTTTCTTCAGCAGACTGCTGCTGTTTGTGGTGTTTGAGATGTGTCACCCGCCACCTGTTGCACTCAGGATTGCTTCCTGCCTTTTAGTTCTTTAACCAGCAGAGAAAATGCACCCCATCAAGATCCCTAGACTGCGCCAGTACCACACCTTGCCTTTCTTGGAGCAAAGTGCAAAATTCTGGCCAGAATATTGTCGTTGTCTGTGTGCTTCAGGGGTTCTTCAGTTTGATCAGTTTGCATAATAAATGGAATAAAACAGACACAAAGGGCATGGATCCTTACATGGTGTAGGTAAGCTTTCTTTCCTCTGACAACACTTAGGCTATTCTAAGACAATGGCATTCTTAAAATTAAAAAAAAAAAATCCTGTTGGAAAGTTTAAAGTGGAAGCTGGCTCAGAAGGTTTCCCTGGACACAAACCGTTTTGTATTTAATGTAGAGAAGAGTTAAGTGAAGAAAAATTAAAAGTGTTCTCTGTGTAAACTTCGAAGTACAACGGGGCTTAGGCTATTCTGGTTTTAGGAAAAACTGTGGGGCATTATTTTATATATTCTCATTTGGGGAATGAACAAATCTCTGAAGAATTGGTTGAATTACGATGGCATATCCCTGGGATCCCATGCAAGCTTTGATCCACTTCCCCACCCAGGGACAGCCTGTTCCTTCAGCTCAATGCCCTGCAAAGTTTCGCAGGTGACACGTGCTTACAAAGAACTAAAAGCATTCGCTGTGGCAGATATTGATGCCCCTGACTTGGGCATGTGTGCTTAACTGAAAGTGTCTAAACCTGTAATCTGTCCTTGGCATGTCCTTAGTGTGCTGCTTTAAATACTCACGGTATCTTTCTTATCCTTTTGGAAGATTTATACATTCTTTTCAATTTGCTAGTCATAAGGTTTTGTTTTGTTTTGTTTTGTTTTGTTTTTTCCTGTTAAAATGGTTTCTGACCCTGGTATGGTGCTAATCCCAGCACCACAGAGGCAGAGGCAAGAGTATCTCTGTGAGTTCGAGGACAACCTGGTCTCCAAAGTGAGTTCCAGGACAGCTAGGGCTGTTACACAGAGAAAAAGAAAAAGAAAGAAAAAAAATGTTTTTGATGATGGAGCTGGAGAGAAGAGCTCAGATGCCTTGTAAGCACGAAAACTTGAATTCCATCATCAAAACCCACATCAAAAAAAAAAAAAGCTCATTATGATGCTACTCACTTGTCGGCCCAGTGCTGGGGAGGTGAGGTAGCCAGATCTCTGGGTCCCACTGGCCACCCAGCCAAACCCAAGCAGCCAGGCCCTGGCCAGTAAAAGCCTATCTCTAAAGATAGTGAACAACTCCTGAGGAACAACACCCAAGGCTGTACTCTGGCCTTCCCATGCACATGCATCATATCACACACACACACACACACACACACACACACACACACACACGCATGTGCACACATACACACATGCACTTGCACACACATGCATATACATACATACACACGCACACACAAAAATATGATAAGAGACATTACCGATGAACTTTGTCCAAGAAAGAAAATTTGAGTAGTCATACTGAGACAGGTTGGGTGCCAAGATAGAGGCCAAAAAAGAAAAGGAAGACTTCTTGTAGATTTTAAGGCCACTGAGGATAACTTCAGAGCATAGAAGAAATATGAAATTGTGTTTTGAGAATTTGGAAGTGGATTTGGAGTAGCAGAGACAAAACGACACAAAGGTAGAGAAAGGACCATAAGCAAAAGAGTTCAAGAACTGTTCATATATATATATGTATATATATGTATATATATGTATATATGTATATAAAACCCTGGCAACAGTGAGCTCAGAAGGGCAGAAACAGTGGCTATATGAGAATATGGTGATGCCTGGCCAAAGCCACAAGTTATTGAAGACACAAAAGAAGACAGAAGATACACTGATAGGTGAGGAAGAGGAGAAATACTTGCTCACAGTGTGCCTATGCTATGGTGCTCTGCACAGCTGAAAAACTAACATACAGAATTAATTGAACCTAAGCTGTTTTTTCTCTTAAACTCATCCACTACTCCTCTCTTTACTTAGAACATTCCAGCTGTTCTGGAATATTCTATATTCTTAACTGCTGTCAGGACTTCGCTCTTCTTGGGATCTGTAAGGCTCTCTGGCAGTTTCAGCAACACGGGTCAGCCACAAGAAGGATTCTTGACCACTGCACCTAAGGGACCATTTCCTAGCCCACTTCCAGCAATATCACCTTGCTTTATTTTTTTGAATTATACTTTTCATTATAGTAAGCAGGCATTTCCCCCTGCTTCCAGGAGAGTGAAGTAGCCAAGATATTTGTTTGTTTGTTTTGTTTTGTTTTAATTTTATAATTAATTTAATTTTACATATCAGCCACGGATTCCCCTGTCCTCCCTCCTCCCACCCCCCTTCCCCCCAATTCACCCCCCATTCCCACCTCCTCCAAGGCAAGGTCTCCCCTGGGGATTCAGCTCAGCCTGGTGAATTCAGTCCAGGCAGGTCCAGTCCCCTCCTCCCCTCACCCAGACTGAGCAAAGTATCCCAGCATAGGCCCCAGGTTCCAAAAAGCCAGCTCATGCACTAAGGACAGGTCCCAGTCCTACTGCCTGGGGCCCTCCTAAATAGTTCAAGCTAATCAACTGTCTCACTTATCCAGAGGGCCTGATCCAGTTCCATGGGGGCTCCTCAGCTATTGGTTCATAGTTCATGTATTTCCACTAGTTTGGCTATTTTGTCCCTGTGTTTTTTCCAATCATGGTCTCAACATCTCTCGCTCATACAATCTCTCTCTCTCTCTCTCTCTCTCTCTCTCTCTCTCGCTGATTGGACTCCCAGAGCTCCACCTGGAGCCTGTCTGTGGATCTCTGCATCTGCTTCCATCAGTCATTGGATGAGAATTCTATCACGACAGTTAGGGTGTTTGGCCATCCAATCACCAGAGTAGGTCAGTTCGGGCTTTCTCTGGACCATTGACAGTAGTCTATTGTGGAGGTATCTTTGTGGATTTCTGGGGACCTCTCTAGCACTTTGCTTCTTCCTATTCCCATGGATGGGGTCTTCATTTATCATGGTCTCTCTCTCCTTGTTTGTTTTGTTTTTAATTTTCAGAGTCTCTGCGTGAGCCAGTCGTGGAGAACACTGCTCTCTGTGAACTCGCGTCTGCCATCAGGCCATCCCTGCTGCTTCCAGGTTACCTGCTCATTATCCTTCTACCTTTTAGACTGTGCTGTTTTCTCCTCAGGCTCATTTTCCAGGAAGCCCTTTAGTGTTCCCTATCACACAACAAATGCCCAGAACCACAAGTAGCTCCCAGGCCCTTTTCCAACGGAGATGGTTGAGTCTCCTTAACTAGACTGTTGCTTTCCTAAAATTAGACTTCGGTAGGGATGTGTGCCTAGAACATGGGTGAAAATCCCTTCTTAACTAACACACAGACCCACCTGACCTGGCTGAAAAGTAAGGGTCAGGAGAAGAAGTTCAGGTTTAGAAATTAATATAATACGTGAGAATTAGGTCAGTGTTTGAACTTTGTGATTCTAAACCCTGATTAAGTACTGTAGTATCTTAAAGCATGGCTCGGGTCCCATCTCAGAATATTTGGGCATCTGGTGAAAGCATTGTGGCTGCCTCAAAGATCTCAAAGAGATGCTGATGCACAGAAGGGCTGGGGAACCCTGTAAGGTGACCAGAACAACTTCTGTAATGAAAGTGAGCAGTAACAGCATCACAGCTTGTAAACTCACACTAGCTGAGGACTATTCAACTGAGTTACATCCCCCAGCCCTGGTAGCAAATGCAGATTTCTCCCCTGACATCAAAGGGAGATTCTACATATTGAGAAACAATTTGCCAAAAGCAAAAACACTGTATTTCTGCAGTGACTAAGATTTCCTCGGTAACTCACGAGCTTCAGATTGCCAATCCTGAAGCAGACTACCGAGAAAAATAACAGGGAAGGGCCTAAAACCTGCCTTCCCTTGCAATACAGCCACAGTATTTGTTTCAACCATACTCCACACTTGAGTTCTGTATTATTGCCTATGAGATTCCTTAGTGGTGATTGTATATCGGTATACTTTAGATTTCATTTAAAAATGTCATATTAATATATGTTATTTCCCAGCCCTATTCCTTTTGCAGTGAACTAAATAAATCTTTCAAAAAAATTTCAACAGAAAAGTAAAAAGAAAACTCCAATTTATTATTTTGTCCTTGAGATAGCTGAAAAATTAAACATTTATGTCACTTTGGGAACTATTCTCACTTCTGCTTGGAAGTAGTTAAACATGCCTGACCTGGCCTATACTTGCCTTGACACAACTGCTTGACAGATCAACACCGAACTGACAGGTAATTACACTGCTTGGGTCTCTGATAGACACTTAAAAACCACAGGCTACTCACAGTACTGTTTGAGGGACCATCTACATACACATGGAATTGGAGGGCCAAAATGCATGATCTTAACCTGCATTTGAACGAAATTGGGGTTGTCTCCGTGCAAATAAGGCTCTAATTAACGCCCTCCTTGAGACAGAGTTCTGTCTTTCAGGACGGTAGTGAACTACTCACACTCACCAGAGTTATCTGGTATTCCACTCTTTGAAACTAGTTTTCTGAATCCTACATGAGCTGAATCAGAATTCTGGAGTGGCTGTCCTAGAAATTTCACTATAAACAAATTTCTCTTGCTGACACTTAGATAATTTACCAGAGTAGAACCTTAGTTCATTGTATGTTTTGCCGTCCTCCTATATGTGTGACCTCTTCATGAGATCAAAATCACTGAGCAAGACCTTCCCAGAATGGTGAGATGAGCAAACTGCATTTAGTCAAGAAACACACAAACCTACACACACACACACACACACACACACACACACACACACACACACTCGAACACCCATGCTCACACAGTCACATTCATGCTCACACATGCACATTTGAAGTAGGTGCCAAACAACTACCTTTCATACTTGAAGATCAAAATCAAAGAAATTCCCCTGAGCTTGGAGAATGGAATGCAGATTAGCAAGTTAACTGTGTCAGAGAGGGAGTAAGTCATGAATAATAATAATAATAATAATAATA